>VMDO01002659.1:29149-162241 GCA_007922755.1 Pedetes capensis
ACCTGGATGGGAGACCGCCTGGGAACACCAGGTGCTGCAGGCTTGGGAGAAGGACCTGGCAACCCCCTCCCAAAAATCAATCTGCCATTGAAAACCCTATGCACAGCAGAGAAGCACTGACAATAGTGTTTCCCCTGTTGTACAGAGGGTCGCTATGAGTCGGATACCGACTCGACAGCACCTAACAACAACAACAACAGGAGATTAGTAGCCTATAGCTGTACCACTGTGGCATTGGATCCTGCCAGATCTCAGAAGCTAAGCAGGGTCAGGCCTGGTTAGTACTTGGATGGGAGACCACCTGGGAATACCAGGTGCTGTAGGCTTGGGAGAAAGAGCTGGCAACCCACTCCCAAAAAACAATCAGCCATTGAAAATCCTATGAATAACAGAGAAGCACTAATAATAGTGTTTTGCCTGTTGTACATAAGGTTGCTATGAATTGGACACTGACTCAATGGCACCTAACAACAACAACAACAGGAGATTAATAAGGCACACGTCTGGATGTTTTTGTGAGAGAGTTTCCAGAGAGGATTAATTATGAGGGGAACACTCACCCTGAATGTGGGTGGCATTACCTCATAGGCTGTGGGCCTAGATAGAACAAAAAGAAAAAAAGGACAAAGCCTATTAGCAGAGACATTCTTTCTCTGCTTTCTGTCTGTCATGAGGTAAGCTGATTTGCTCTAACACATGCTCTCTGCCATGATGTTCAGCCTTACCTCAGGCCCCCAGAAATGGAATTAGTCAGTCATGGAGCTGAAACCTCTAAAACCATAAGACAAAATAAATCTTTCCTCACTTAAGTTGCTTATGTTAGGTATTTTGTCACAGTGATGAAAACTTGAATAACACACTTGTCTTCTTTTTACTGCATCTTGATCTCTTCTCTTATTCACTTTCTTATACTTCAACTACACTGGGCTTCCCTTACTGTCTTGGGTTCTGTCCATAGGTGTTTCCCTCTGCCTAGATCCTTCTTCCAATCCCAGTTCCACCCACTGCAATTCAGTCCAAATGCTACTTAGTCAAGGAATACTTCCAAGCTGAGGTAAAACCTTTCAGCCATCTCATTCATTGTGATCTCTATTTTGTCAATAACATATTCCACAATTCTAACTACAGAGTTCTGTAAAAAATAGCTTAATACTTATTTTGCTACTGGAATGAAAATTCCATGAAGGTAGAAGTCACAGTGTGATTTTTAATAATCGTTTCCCAAGTTTACCATGATGCTGTGTACTGAGTAGGTGCTTGATAAATATTTGTAAAATGAATGAAGAAATAAGTGAGGACTAATACTCCCAACAGGATATAGCTCTCAGTGTGTCTTCCAGGGAATGTGGTGTTATTATCAAAGATATCCACTGGCCAAAGGGAGTAATGAAAGATTTCATAATAATAACTAATATTTCTTGCTTGATGAGTATTAGGCTTTGTAGCAAGCTCTTTTTATATGCGGTTATCTTTTAGAACAACTCCATATGCAAGTAAATGTTACAATAGGCATGTTGATTTCTACAAAAAATTCTGCTGAATTTTGTTTGGAATTACATTCACTCTACAGATAACTCTAAAGGTCAGATTGACAGCTTAACAGTGAGTATTGCAAATCATGAATATAGTAAATATTGTCATTTATTCAAGTATTATTTGATTTTGTCAGTGTTTTTATGGTTTTCATCAGACAGATATTACACATATTTTGAGAAAGGTACATCTAATCATTTCATGGTTTGGGGTAAAACTAAAATGCTATTTCAAAAAATTTTAATTCCCAGTTATTCAGTTAAGATATAGAAATACAATTTTTATGTTGATCATGTATCTTACAACCATATTAAACTCACTTATTAGTTCCAGTTGCAATTTTTCTTCTTCAATGTTTCCTGGACAACACACCATCTGTAAATAGATGTTTTACATAATCCTTTCCAATCTGCATGACTTTGTATTTTTTACTTTCCTCTCACCCTGATTAGGAGGAGCAAATGTGGATACCCTTGCTTTGTTCTTTATTATACAGACAACAACCAACCTTCAGACTTGAGAAGGATAGTGGTTTTAGCAGATGTTCTCTATAAAGTTGAGGAAATTCTCTTGTATTTCTAGTTTGCTGGGATATTTCATCATTAATAGATGTTGAATTTTGTCGACTGCTTTTTCTGCATGTTTTGAGATGATGATAAGTTTATTCCTTTTCAGTATAAAGAACACTGTTTTTTTGAAATATAAAAGCAGTCTTGCATTCTTACAATGAATGTCACGTGATCATGACACAATTTTTATATATTGTGTCCATTGTTAATATTCAATTGAAGATCTTTTATTCTCTGTTCACATAGGATATTGGTCATTAGTCTTCTTTTCTTATAGTCTTTGTCTGACTTTGTGTCAGAGCAATGCTAGCCTCATAATATGAGTTAGAAAGATTTTTCTAATTTCTTTTTAAGAGTTGGTACAGAATCAGTGTTATTTTTACATAATGTGGTTTGGTAGACTTTGCCGATAAAGCAGTATGATCCTGGAGCTTTATTGAAAAAAATCTTAATTATTAATTTAGTTTCTTTTTTAATAAATACAGTGCTATTTAGGCTATTTCTTCTAGGCCTGCAGTCATACCACTGTGCTGTCCAATCCTGTCAGATCTCAGAAGCTAAGCAGGGTCGGGCCTTGTTGGTACTTGAAAGGGAGACCACCTGGGAGCACCAGGTGCTGTAGGCTTAGTAGAAGGACCTGGCAACCCACTCCCAGAAAACAACCTGCCATTGAAAACCCTGTGGTTAGCAGAGAAGCAGTGACAATAGTGTTTCCCCTCTTGTACGTAGGGTCGCTACGAGTTGGATACTGACTCGATGGCACCTAACAACAATTATTTCTTCTGGAGTGAGCTTTCATAGTTTATGCCTTTCAAGAAACTTGTTTACTTGACCTAAGTTTTCAAATTTAGGGGGCATATAATCTTCCTTTCTTGGTCAGTTTATCAATTTTATTGATTTTCAAAGAAAGAACTTTTGCTTCATCCATTTCCTCTACTCTTATTTTGTTCTTATTTTCAGTGATGTTTGTTCTTATGTTCACTTTTTCTTTCCTGCCGATTACTTTGGATTTAAATTTCTTATAGTTCTTTAATGTTGAAGCTTAGCTCTTTGATGCTTACATAAGCATTTAATGCTAGAAAATTTCCCTTAGGCACAGCTCTAATTGTAGTTCACAAATTTTAGGATGGCATATTTTCATATTTATTTAATTAAAAATATTCTCAAATTTCCTTTGCGACTTCCTCTTTGACTTGTAGGTCATTTACATATCATAATTTTAATTTAAAAATACTTGAGGGATTTTCAAAATATCTTTCTATTATTGTTTTTACTTAATTCCATTATAATCAGAGGAAATACTTTTTTCATTTTGGTCCTTTTAAGGGCATTAGATTTTTTAAAGTGTTTGTGACTCAGAAGATGACGCATCTTGGTCATGGTTCTCCATATATTTGAAAAGAATATGTGTTTTGATGTTGGATGGAGTGTTCTATAAATGTCAATCAAGTAAAGTTGAGAGATAAGTTTTTCAAGTCTTACATATCCTTATTGATTTTCTATCCATTTATCCTATTTAATATTTGAGAGGAGTACTGAAATCACCAAGTAAAAATGCAAATTTGTCTATTTTTCCTTTCAATTCTATCAGTGCTTGTTTCATGTATTTCGAAACTCTATTGTTATTGTTGCTTAAAAGACAGATGAGGGGGACCCACCTCTTCTTGGGAGGTTTGGCATTCAGTATTGTTAATACATTGTTTTTAACATGGCCCTTATGTCAGCACTGGTAGTTTTGAAAACTTCATGGATGCTTTGAGGAGGCCACCTGACAATTGCCACTGCAGCACAACTCTAGCTCCTAAAGGTATAATTCCAGCTATGGCTGTTTGAAATAATTTACAGTTTGCACTGGACTTTTTGCTATCACAAACCTCAGTGAACTCTAGATGATCCTGTGACCAACCCAGGTCACAGAAGGAGCACTTCCCCTGGTGGCCCAGCAGAGGGACTGCTGTGATTTATGTAAAAGGGACTGCTATTATTGGGCAAAAAGGACTATGCTGTGATTGGTAAAGACAAAGACCATATGGGTGACAGGTTTCTGTGACTGGTGCTAACTCCCTTTCTTTGGCTACATAAGAAGGTTATTGGCTCACGTATTGACTTGGCCAGTAGACACCCTCCTGTACTGCTCCCTGGTATTGCAACATTAGGCCCAATAAAAGGATTCTCTCAAGTGGTTTTGCTTAATTTTAGTGGTGCAGGCTGAGCTGGTAACATGAAGAAAGAAGTATTAGAGATAGAACAGTGGTGATGGCAGCAGCAAGGGATGGCAGAGATAGTGAAGCAGCAGTGGCAGAGACAGCACAAAAGACAAAATGCTGAGCTGCAGAAGCAGAAAAGTGGCTGACTGACAGCTGAAGAAGACACAGGCTTCAAGACCAATGACTGGCAGCAGTATAAGCAGCAGCAGCAGAAGCAGAACAGTGGCTGACTGTTTGACAGCTGAAAAAGACACAGGCTTCAAGACCAATGACTGGCAGCAGTATAAGCAGCAGCAGCAGCAGCAGCAGCAGCAGCAGAAAGGCTGCTGCCTGAATGCAGGCAATAGTGACAGCAGCCATAGCAATAAGAGGTGGCTGAACAGTTTGAGACTGCAACCAGGGAAGGAAGAAGAGGGATGACAGAAAATAGAGCAAATACCACAAAGGGCCAGAGAAGAGAAACTGCAAGCCCTGGTCACTGGGAGAGTTCCAGAGAGCTGTCATGTCTTTAGGACCAAGGGTCTCAGATACCCTAGATCTGGCAGCTGTAACACTGGCCACTGTCAAGGATTGAGGAATCTCAATACCTAGTTCTATTCATAAGCTGCAAAACCAGCTGCTGTCAAGGGATAAGGAATCCTGATACCTACTCCATCCCACCCCAGAAATTGCAATGCCAGCTGCTATTGAAGGTTGAGGAATCCTGACCTCTTTGGCCTAAACAGGAGCTATAGCACTTATGGGTTTAGGAGTCCTGACCTCCTGGGCCTACATAGGAGCTGTAACACTTGAAGGTATGAGAAATATCTACCTCCTTGGCCTACATAAGAGCTATAACACTAAAAGGCACAACTTCTTTTTGTTGCTCCCACCTGTCTGTCATTGCTCCATGCTGTTAAAGCTCGGGGGTACAGATGCTGCCAAAGACCAGTGCTTGAAGAGCTTCCCCTTGCCTACCCACAATTTCTGTCCAAGTAGAGCAAAATGGCCCTAACCAGTTGATTAGTGACACTTATACATTTAGGGTTGTTATTTTGGGGGGTAAATCAACCCATTAACATTGTATAGTATACTTTTTTATCTGGGCAAATCCCTTATTCTAAAATCTACTTTGTTCAAATAATAAAGAGACTCCAACTGTCACTTGATAAGTAGGCTTCTTTCTCATAAACTTTTTTAGCATGAGGCAGGAAAAATGCAATATTCATATCAGATAGGCTTCATGCACAAGACAATCTTTTTATGGCTAACCCTTGCTTCATCCTTAATCTACAAGGAATATTGTTTAGGGAAAATTATGAATGGATCAAGGGTTACCAATAAGCGATTATTTGGTGGTTGTCTCCAATTAACCTGAATTATCCTTATGCTTATGATTTGGAATGGGAAAGACAGGAGTAAAGGGTTTCATCAGGAATTTTCAAACTTTACTGTGTATAGGAATCATCTATGAGTAACTGATAAAGAATAAAAATTTCTGAGACTCACTCTCAAAGACTCTTGGCTGAAAACCAGGAACCTACCATTTTAACTAACCACCTCATGTAAGTCTGATGTATGTAGTCCATGAGGACACTTGAGCAAGAGTATGCTACTCTGTGCTCTCTAAAGCAGCACTGTCCAGAAAAACAAAACATAACGCAAGGCATTTATGTAATTTAGAAAATGTTAGTAGCCCCATGAACAAAATTAACAATATAAAACAGAAAATATTAATTTTGCCAGGCATAGTAGTGTAGACCTGTAACCCCAGCACTCAAGCTGAGTCAGGAAGATTGCAAGTTTAAGGCCAGCCTGGGCTACATAATGACCAGGTAAGGAAGAACGAGGTGGGGGGGAGCGAAGGGCAGAGAGGGGAAGGGGCAATATTAATAAACATTTTACTTAGCCCAATATACCTAAAATATAACTTTGACATGTGGCACTGACCACATTTCAAGCACTCAGTAGTCACATGTGTCTAGTGGTTACCATATGGAAAAGCACAGATGGAATAGCACAGAAATGAAGGAATATTGCTTGACTTCTTTGATCATGACAGTCATCTTAAATTTTTCTCTTTTTTTCTTGAGTGCTTATTAAATATATAGATTAACAAGTTTCTTTCTTGAAATTCTAATTTAGTAGGTTTGGGTGGGGAAACTAAAACATCTGTGGTACTGCAGGTATTCCTATTTTCAGGGAAGTTAGGAAGTCACAGCATCAGAGCATAGGTTAAAGCTCATGTGGGGTCTTAGGCAAAAGTTCTTTATGGGCTAGATGGGGCAAAATTCATGATAAAAAGATCCTAGAACATGAAATAATGATCAATTTAGGCTTTCCCCAAGCTCTTAATTTTATTTATTTCTCTTTATTGTTATATATTGGTATTATACCCAATAATCTTATTCTGTTCTTTACAGGGAAATTCCTTTCCAATCTGTCATTCTTATCAAGAGATAAAAAACTAATAGTAGATATCACACACAGCAAGAATTGGTCTACCTAACCTCAAGCCCACACTAATCACTGATGACCAGAACTTCAAATATTTTCTTTCTACAAATCATGAAAAGACCCAGAAATTCTAGCATTTTTGGGTCTTTAACCTAAATCCCCTTGGTAGAAGCAGGATGTCTCTATTTTAAGCAATGTCACAGTTATTAACTTGAACACACTCAATTTAATAAGAAGGTTCAATTCATAGGCTCCAAAACAGTGAAACAGGGGAAGAGTTGCTATTTTTGGAATTCCTAAAATCATTGCTTTCTCATAAAAATGGCCAGTCAATACATGAAAAAGTGTTCAATATCTTTAGCCATCAGGGAAATGCAAATAAAAACTACATTGAGATTCCCTCTCACACCAGTTCAGAATGACTGTCATCAAGAAAATAAACAAAAAAACAAAAGCTGGCAAGGATGTGTGGGAAAAGGAATCATTATATACAGCTAATGGGAACATAAATTAGTCCATCCACTATAAAAATCAATATAGAAGTTTCCCAAAAAACTGAAAATAGAACTACCAGTGGATAAAACTATACTGCTTCTGGATATTACCCCAAAGAATTGAAGCCAGGCCAGGCACAGTATTGTACACCTGTAATCCCACCTCCCAGAGACATGGAAGGCTGAGATAAGAGGATGATGAGATCAAGACCAGAGGCAACATGTATAACTTAGTAAGACTCTGAATGAAAATAAAAAAAATAAAAGATGGCTTGGGGTTTGCAGCCTAGTGGTAGAGAATTCTTGCAAAATATATTCAAGGCCCTGAGTTCAACCCCCAAGTACAAAAAAAGAAAAAAAAAATCAAAGCCAGCATACAAGAGAAACCTACATACCCATGTTTATCATGGCACTATTCACAGTAGCAAAATTATAGAATCAGCCTAGCCACCCATCAACAGACAAACAGAAAAAGAAAATATGGTATACACCAGGGATGCCAAAAATGTATACATATTTTAAGAGATGTTACATACTACATACATATTACTTTTTGAAATTGGATTTAATTTAAATTGGATTTAATAGCACTGTGTATGTAGTATGACATTCACTCAAAAGATGGTATTAATCAAATGAATGCTAGTGACAGGCAGGACAGTCAAAGAAAATGGTGAAAGCACAGTTATCATTCGAGGAGTACAAGAACATTTTGAAATGTTATTTGAAATTCAAGAACATTGTGCAAGTACAATGACAATGGAGATGTGAGTATTCAACAGAATCTCCAACACACTAACAATTGCACACATTCATGGTAAGTTTGAGATGAATAGTACTATGTGTGATGTGAACAAAGGAAGCTCTAGGAGGTCTTGCACAGCAGCAAGTGTTGCTTCTGCTATAGTAACCACTCTGAGCAATTTTTGAAATCTCAGAAGTCAAACATGACTTGTACACATCTTTTGCTCTTATTTTTTTCTTTCTTAAAGTGTGTATACATTTTGGTACCCTCTGTATATGTTGTTGTTGTTAGGTGCCATCAAGTTGTGTCCGACTCATAGCAACCCTCATAGGGTTTTCAATGGCAGATTGTTTTGAGATTGCCTTGGGAGTGGATTGCCAGGCTCTTCTCCCACATACATGAGGAGTATTATTCAGCCATAAAGAAAAATGAAATTATGCCATTAACAAGAAAATGGATAGAACTAGGATCATCATGTTAAGCAAAACAAACCATAGTCAGAAAGACAAATATCACATGATTTCTCTCATATGTGAAATGTAGATTAAAAAGAAGACATGAAAGCACAAATGGGGCTCTTTGGGCAGAGGAAAGGGACCAGTGTGAGAGGGGAGAGGGAACAAGAAAGCGTGAATAAGGTGTGAATACGATCAAAGTACGTTTTACATATGTATTAAAATGTCATAATGAAATCTATTATTTTGTACAATTAACATATGGTAATTTAAAAAGGAAAAAATCATTGCCTTCTCTATAAAAGTAGCCCTGCCTCCATAGATCAGCTAGAACTGTATCTATTAGAGGAATGCTATGAAAGAACAGAGTATGTTTAAGGACACAGATTCTGGAATCAATCAGTCTGAGACTGGGTTCTAGCTCCACTGCTAACCAGCTGCAGCTTAAGATAATTTTCTCTACTTCTCTAAGTCTCTAAGTTTTATCAACTAGAAAATAGTGTGCAAGATCATTCAGGAATAACACAGACACACATACATACACAAACACACACACACACAAAACAGATTTTCTTCTAGTAGAGGCTCAATACATGGTAGCCATACTTCTAAGAATAGTTGGTTTCTCTTCACAGAGCTCTGACATAACCGTAAGTCTATAAGGAATTTATGGATACAATGGCCTACTATGAGCTGTATTATATAGGGGCCTATGTCCATGCTGCATTTTTCAGTCAGCTTTCTTAAAATCAATTGCCAACTAAAAACAAGGCAGATATTTTCAAACATAATGTTATAATAATATGTATTTTTTTTTTTGAGCTAATGCTTTATGGCTCTCGCAGAGTTAAAGGATATTAAAAAAACTCATTTCTCTGAAGGAGTAATAAATGCCATAAATAATTAAATCAAATTTATTAGATATACTTATTAAAATAGAAAATCCTTTATTGCATGAATCCAAAATCACTATCTTTCCATAAATGGTCTTATTTGTCACTACCAGCATTTATAAGCCATTATTTTCTAATATGACAGTTCTCTGATCTTTGAATTTTGAATTAACAAATGGTTATGTTCATTATATTTCAAAATGGTATTTATTCTTTCAATGTTTCTATTTTAACCAATCAACTAGTATCATGAAAAAGTTAAGACAGCCAATGTGGCCACATTTTAAAATAAAACATTTTAAACTCAGAGGTAGAGCATGATGTTTATATTGTTATGCAAAGAGGAAAGAGACCAGTGTCATTTGTTAAGTACCTACTATGTGGTATATATGTTAACTGACTTCCACCCCTTGGTAATTTCTCTTATCCTTGCTGCAAAAAAGGGGAAACTGAGCTGAGAGAGGTTAAATATTTTGTCTGAGGTTACTTTGATGGTAAAGAGTAGAGGCAGCGTTTGAATTTGTTTTACCCAAAAGACTTTGCCTATTCACTATATCTTTATACTTGTTAATGAAATTATTTTGTGTAAATTTTTACAGATTCAATTTACTAATTTATTACTATTTTATGGTTTTAATTCTACTAAATTTTATTTTTAATATTTTATTTCCTATTTGTTTGTGGTTAATATTTAGAAATACAACCAATTTTTGTATATTGACATCATAGTCTATGATCTAGCTAAATTTACTTATTAGTCCTACCAGTATTTTTGTAAATTAGATTCTATCCATAAAAATATAATTGTATGTTTATTTTTCTGTTCCATGTCAAATAAACATTTCCGTAGGAGTTTTCATCAGATTTGAAGTATATGACTTGTGATTAGGCCAATTTATCAAAGAACAACTTTTGGGACCCTTTAAAGGCATAGATAATCATCATCTGACATAGCTAAAAGTGAAGCACAATTGAGATTGACATGACTTCTGATCCAAGGGGAAAGTCCATTGTTATTAAAATAATAGAGACAGAGAAAATAAACAAGAACACAGTAATGGCAGATATACCAAACTGCAGTATATGGTCTGCCTGTCATTTGGGCAACACAATGTATTATAATGCTCCAGGATGAGTAGTAGCACAAATTCAAGTATATTAAAATGCTCTCAAACAAGACAGAAGTCAGCTAATAAAATAACCATTAATTACTTTCTTAATATTATTGCTGTCCCTTTCTTTTTATCATTCATCATAATTTATTATTATATTCTACAGTGTAGCTTATATTCCACGTGATTGTCCCTTTGACAAACTGTGGGAGCTTGTGTGTTGCTCTGATGCTGAAACTATGCCACTGGTATGCCAGATACCAGCAGGGTCATCCACAGTGGACAGATTTCAGCTGAACTAGCAGACTAATCCAAACTAGGGAGAAGGACCCAGCAGCCCACTCCTGACCTTTGAGTCTATACCTTGAGAATTCAGAGACCACCTGAAGAACAGGTTTGATGCATTAGACCATAATGATAGAAGACCAAAGGAGTTGTGGCATGACATCAAAGACATCATTTATGAGGAAAACAAAAGGTTATTAAAAATACAGGGAAAAAATTAAAGAACAAATTACATGTCAAAATGACTTTGACACTTGCCCTTGAATATTGAGCAGCTAGAGTAAAATGAAGACATGATGAAGTTAAGGAACTAAACAGAAGACTTCAAAGGGCAGCTTGAGAAGACAAAATCAAATATCATAATGACATAGGCAAAGAGCTGGAAATAGAAAACCAAAAGAGAAGAATAAGCTCTGTTTTGCTCAAGCTTAAGGAATTGAAGAAAAAAATTCAAGTTTCAAATGGCAATAGTGAAGGATTTTATAGGAAAAATATTAAACAATGCAGAAAACATAAAAAGAAGATGGAAGGACAACAAAAAGAAATTATACCAAAAAGAATACATGGATGACCAATCATTTCAAGAGATTGCATATGATCAGGAACCAACAGTACTGAAGGATGGAGTGGAAGTTGTCTTGAAGCAATTGGTGAAACACAAGGCTATAAGAATTAATGGAATACCAATAAAGGTGTTTCAACAAACAGATGTAGCACTGGAGGTGCTCACTTATTTATGCCAAGAGACTTGGAAAACAGCTACCTGGCCAACTGACTGGAAAAGATCCATATTTGTTCCTATTCCCAAAAAAGGGGATGCAAATGAACATGGAAACTATTGAATGATATCATTAATATCACATGCAAGCAAAATTTTGCTAAAGATCATTCAAAAGTGACTGCAGTAGTATATAGAAAGAGAACTGCTGGGAAATCAAGCCAGATTCAGAAAAGGGTATGGAGCCCAGGGACATCATTTCTGATATCAGATAGATGTTCGTTGAAGGCAGAGTATACCAGAAAGAGGTGTATCTATGTTTTTTTGACCACATAAAAGCATTTGATTGTGTGAATCATAACAAATTATGGGGAACATTGTGAAGAATGGGACTACCAGAGCATTTGATTGTACTCATGAAGAATCTGTACATGGACTAGGAGGCAGTTGCTCCAAGAGAACAAGGAAACATTGCTTGGTGTAAAGTCCAGAAAGGTGTGCATCAGGGTTATATCATTGCACTAAATCTCTTCAATCTCTATGCTGAGCAAATAATCCCAGAACTGGACTTTATGAGGAAGAACATGGGATCAAGATTCAAGGAAGATTCATTAACAACCTGCGTTATACTGATGATACAACCCTGCTTGCACAGAGTGAAGAAGATTTGATACATTTACTGATGAAGTTTAAAGAACACAGCCTTCTGTATCGATTGGGTCTCAACATCAACAAAACAAAAATCATTACAACTGGGTCAGTTAGCAACCTCATGACAAATGGTGAAAAGTTTCAAGTTGTCCAAGATTTTGTTTTAATTGGTTCTACAGTGAACAACCCCAGAGGCAGCAATCAAGAAATCAAAAGATGCATTGTATTTGGAAAAGCTGTTGCAGAAGACCTCTATGAAGTGTTGAAAAGTAAAGAAGATGTCACATTGAAGATATAGAGCTGCCCAACTCATGTCATTGTATTTTCAGTTGCATGATACAGTTTCAGTTGCATGATACATTGAATAAGTGAGACAGGAGAACAATTGATGCTTTTAAATTATGGTGCTGGGACTAATATTAAATGCACCATGGACTGCCAAAAGAACCAACAGATCTGTTCTAGATGAAGTGCAACCAGAGTGCTCCTTGGAAGCAAGGATGGCTAGACTGCTTCTTACATATTTTGGACATATTGTCAGGAGGGACCAATCTCTGCAGAAGGACATCATGCTTGGGAGAGTGGCAGGTCAATGATAAAAATGAATACCCTCAATTAGGTGAATTGACACATTGGCTGCAACATAAACACCTTGACTTAAACATAAAAATGATCGTGTGCCTGGCACAGAATCATGGAGTGTTTCATTCTGTTGTACATAGAAACACTGTAAGTTGGACCTGACCTGATAGCCCCTAACAACAACAACAACAATATAGCTTATAAATTTAAAAATTTCAATTCTTGGTTACGAGGAGTCATGCTATATCATACCAATGTTTGTGATGAGAATACCTAGAAAAATCAGATTTAAAAAATCGATTTGAAGGCATCAGAAAGTACTAAGGCATTTAGGATCATGGCTTCAAATCTAAAGAATTGGGTTCAGTTCAAAATGTTAACATTTAGAGGGTTCAGGTTCAGTCTGGTTTTGGATTTTAACTTTTAATTGTATGTGTACATAGACTTTTTTTCCATTTTCCCCAATTTTGAAATAACTAACCACACATAAAAAAATTAAAAGCTGAACCAAAACCCAATTTTTCACAGGGTTAGGGTTCAGGTTTGAGTTCAGAAAAATTTTTAAAAATGTTTGAACTGGAATCTGTTCATGATTCGTGTTCAGATTCAGCTTGAAGCCCTGCCATCTATACATAGGATTTTAACCTAAATCCAAACTGAACCTCTCTCCTCCATAATTTTTAACATATTGAACCTGCACCTGAACATGAACTCAATTTTTTCTTGCATTGGAATCCTTACTTAGGATATAAAAAGTAGATCCATGAAAGAAGGGCCCCTTATTGTAGTTAGCTAAATATTCTCTCATGGCTCTCTTTTCAAAGCATTTATTGATTCACAGGCAGTGCAGAGCCAAGAAGCTTAATAGTCAATGAGAAAAGACTTTAGCAGCTTAGACTCTGAGCATAGTTTCTAGTAGTCTCTTAGCACTAGGATACAGATACTTGTAGTTTAGGAGAAAACACTCTGGTAAATTTTCCGAGCCTTCGGGTGGGAACTTGAAAGTATACAATCTGGGAGTAAGTATGAACCAGAAATAAAGTAGTCAACATCAAGATAGAAACAAACTTCAAGTCACCTCAGTACCAAACTGGAGTAAGGTAATTGGCCACTACTCTGTTGACTAGAACAAAAGTATTTTCTGGAGGAAAATGACATTCAAAATGTGATAGTTTGTGCTGTGCTAACTTGGTTAAGCTGGGAGCTACATTTCTTTTTTCTTTTTCTTTTTTTTTTTTTTTTTTTTGCGGTACAGGGGCTTGAACCCATGACCTCTCGCTTGCATGCTTTGCAAGTGCTGGACCACTGAGCTGCACCCCCAGCCCATTTTTTTATTTTTGAGACAGGGTCTCGCTAAATTATGCAGACTGCCTCTGGTCTGGAACTTGCAATCCTCCTGCCTCCTCCTCCTGCCTCTGCCTCCTGAGCTGCTGGGATTACAAGCGTGTGCCACCACGCCCGGCCCGGCCCGGAACTACATTTCTCCAAACTTCCTTTCCCATGTAGTTCTATACTAAAGTCGACCAAGAAAGAATTTTCATAAGATTTGAGATGCAGCATACAATAAGCATTCATTATGAAATAAAATTTTATTTTGTGGTTAAAAGTGATACTGACAGGTAGAAAGTATCCCATGGAGTCCAGCTGATTTCTATGAGTGTAAGCACTAAAATATACAAGGTAGTTAAGCAAATGACAATAAGAGCACAAAAGATGAGAAATGGATGAATGTATTTAACATATTTCATGATCCTTTTATTGTCTAGTGTGTTAATTAGCTTGTGTGTCATGCACCATGACAAAATACCTGACAGAATGACTTAAGGAAGAAGAATTTATTTTTGTCTCACAGTTTAGAAGGATTCTGTACATAGAGGCAGGGAAGTCATGGCAGCAGAACAGGTAGCACGGACACTTGAAGGAGGAAAGTTTGTCACATCAGGGCAGAAAGAACCAGAGAGAGTTAAGCCAGAATGAAGACAGCTATCACCTTCAAAGGCCTGCTCCCAGTGACCTATTTTTACCAGCTATATTTTACCTCCTAAAGTTCCACAGACTCCCAAAACAGCACCACCACTGAGGGACCAAGAATTCAGACCCATGACCTTTGGGAGACATTTTATATTTAAACCATAACACTCTGCTTCTGGCCAGCTCCCAATGAAACATGCATTCAGTCCAACTTCAAATGTCCTCAAAATCTTAATATTTCCCATATTGTTCAAAAATCCAAGCTCAAAGTCTCCTCTGAGCTTAAGGCAATCTTAGCTGTGAGCTCCTGCAAAATAACAACATGTTACATACTTTGAACATACAATGGCACAGAGTAAACATTCCCATTCCAAAAGGGAGGAAAAAGGAGGATAGAAAGGAAAAAATGGGACCAAAGCAAGAGTGCTATATAGCTAGGCAAAAATTTAATCTTGAAGCTCTATGAATGGCATCTGGCAAATGCAGTGGCATCATCTGGGCTTATCAAGGCCTGGGCATCTTTGTCCCTATGGCTTTATTGTTTTCAAGCCTCATGACCTGTCTTTCAGGACAGCTCTACCCATTGCCACGAGCTTTCCTAAGCAGATGTTTCATATTGCTGGCATCTCCAACATACTGAGGTCCATTGCATTTTAGGCTCCACCCTGAAAACTTCACACACCAGACCTTTCAGGGCCTCTTTGCAGGGAATCTGACTCTGCTATACATTGCCTGGCCTCACAAGTTATTTTCTGGCATCTTGGTGGCAGCCTTAATCACCCCATAACTCTTGCATTCTGTATATCTGCAAAATCAGGACCACATGGGTGACTCCACAGTCTGCTGCCAACTTAAGCAGTAGCTAGCCCCTGCTGGACCATGACTACAGGGGCCTCTATGTGACCAGGCTGTGAAAACACTTTCCCAAGCAGCCTTTTGCAGAAGGGCACCTTTTGGCTCACTCTTTTTAAATGAAACTCTTTTGAATGTGTTTGTGGTTTCACCCCCTGGGGTCTTTGATGGGAGGGGCCTGGCAAACACCTGCTTTGCCACCACCAGGGAATTCCTTTTATTGTCTCAGGGAAGAGTGCTTGGCTTCTTTTTACTTGTACTTATTCTTTAAAAATTATGGCTTCATTGCCTGAACTTGTCTATAGCTTTAAATACATGTCCTTTTTTCTTGCTAAACTGTACATTTTTCAAATCTTTCTGCTCTGTCTGCACATTTATTCATCATAAACCTAGTTAAAAGCAGCTAGAAGTAACCATGCCACACTCTCAGTGCTATGATATCTTGAAATTTCCTCTGCCAAATTAATTAGCCCATTTTTTGAATTTAGCCTCAAATTTCAGGACATGAGCAGAATGTAGCCAAATTCTTTGCCAGAATGTAACATGAATGGCTTCTATCCAAATTCCCAGTAGAATTCTTATTTCTATGTGAAACCCTGAGCAGCATCTTTATTGTCTGCATTTCTATTGGCATTCTGGTATTCCAAACTCTCACCAGAACCACCTGTTAAGCCCCACTTACAGCATTCAAGGGCTTCTCTAGACTGCCTCTCTAAACTCTTTCAAACATCTTCCAAAAAACAAGTTTCAAAGGCCTAAGTAACACATTGTCATGTTTTGGCCCAGCAACCACCCCACTCTCTCAGTATCAATATTCTCTGTTACTTAGCTTGTGCATCATTATGACAAAATACTTGATAGAACGACTTCAGGAAGAAGGATTTAATTTTATCTCACAGTTTAGAGGGTTTCATCTAGTAAATTATAAATTACTAATTTATATCATTTTCTAAATAGTCAAGAAAACATGCTATAATTTCAGTGATAATTACTGAGAGTTATAAAATAATGTTTAAAAATGAAAAGTCATGAATTTCAAAATTCAAGGAAGGAGAGAGAAGGAACTTAAAAGAGGTAGAATGGCTTAAAAATAAGTGGAAAGGTTTAGGTGTAACCCCAAATATATCAGTAAAGATAATTAATGGAAATATATTGGGAATCCCATTAAAGGGCAAAGATTTTCAGCTGAACAACAAACCACACTCACCAGGGACTACTAAAAGGAGATAGACTTTAAAAATAATGATAGGGCCTGGTACAGTGGCTCACACCTCTAATCCTAGTGATTCAGGAGATGGAGGCTAGAGGATTGCAGATTCGAGGCCAGAGGCAGCCTGTGTAAATTAGTGAGACCCTATTTCAAAATTTTAAAAAAATTTAATGGGCTTCGGGTGGGGCTCAGTGGGCTTGGGATGAAGCTCAGTGGTAGAACACTTGCAAAAGCATGTGTGAGGCCCTGGGTTCAGCCCCCAAATACTGCAAAATAAATAAATAAATAAGTACATAAATAAATTAATAAAATAATAAAAGTAACAGAATGGAAAAGGAAATGCCATGGAAATGCTAACCAAAAGAAAATTTTGTGTACCTACGTATTTCTATCATCTACAGCCATACCATTTGGCATCCAATCTTATCAGATTTGGAAAGCTAAGCAGAGTAAGGCCTTAGTACCTGATGGGAGACAACCTGGGAATACTGGGTGTTGTTGGCTTGGGAGAAGGAACCAGTAGCCCACTCCTGAGACAATCAGACACTGAAGACTCTATGAAGGGCAGAGAAGCACTGACAACAGTGCTGGGCATGGCACAGTGTTGAATAGTGTTTTGTTTGCTATACACTGGGTTGCTATGAATCAGACCTGACTCAATAGCACCCTGTAGCAACAAATGTATTTCTATGACACAATGAAATTTAAATATGGTGTGACAGATTGAATAATAGCTCTTCTCCCCTGCCAGAATATCCACATCTTAATCTCTGGGACATATAAAATTACTTTTTATGGCAAAGGGGATAATGAACATGTGATCAAATTGAAAATCTTAAAATGAGGAGATTATCCTGTAGTATCCAGCTGGGCTTGATGTAATTACAAGGTAACTTGGAAAGGAAGGCAAGAGGATTCAAGGCTAAAAAGGAAGCAGTGCACCAAAAGCAGACAGGACAGAGGGGAAAAAAGGTTTGAAAGTGTTCTCTTGCTGGACTTGAAGATGGAAGAAGGGAGCCACAAACCAAAGGATGTGGTCAGCTTCTGAAACCTGGAGAGTTAAGGAAAAAATTCTTTCCGGGAGCCTCCAGAATGAACACAACTGTGGGGGAGCTAATTTAGACTTCTGATCTCCAGAAGTATAAGACAATAAATTATGTTTGAAAACACCAAGTGTGTGGTTGTTTATTGTAACAGCAAGAGGAATTAATATAAGTAGATTGCTACAAAGACAAATAATGATTAAAAGAATAATTACACCAAGAAGAAATAATAATTCTAACTTTCGTTAAAAATGTAGCCTTAAAATGTGTACAGAAAAATGTAAGAAACCTGACAGCACATGTAGCAAAGTTCACAAATCACAGTGAGAGATCTTAACTACCTCTAAGTGTAACTTTCAGAAACAGATAAAAACTATCAACAAGAACACATAAAATTTAGCCTGATGCTGTGGTACATGCCTATAATCTCAGAAATTTGGGAGGCTCAGGCAGAGTGGATCATGACTTAGAGGCCAGAGACAGTCTGTGCAGCCTAGCAAGATCTTATCTCAAAATTTAAAACATCAAAAGAGGCCTAGAGGTGAAGATCAGTGGTAGAGCATATGCCCAGCATGTGCAAGGCCTTGGGTTCAACACCCACCAGTATATATGGTTTACAGAACATAATAAAATTCACATTCAATATTTCTCCAAATATAAAAATAGATGCTTTTCAACAAACATTTACCAAAACAGAGCATATGCTCAGTAAAAAGGCAGGATTAAACAGAACCAGAAGGATTGAAGAGTATATTCTCTACAGTGAAATTAAATAGGCCTGCCCCCAATGCAAGCAATAGTAATTGTGGGACGGACCTCTGTCTGCTTGGAGGAGTTGAGGTATGAAGCCTGACATGCATGAAATAAAGACTCCACCATAAACGATCAGGCGCAAATTTGTAGACTACACTGTTTCCTCTGGGATGGCCAGTGGCTCCCACTTGAGCTCTTGGCAAGAGGTAGTATGGGGAACAAGACTAGAGGCACAGCAGAGTCTTCCCCAATGGGAAAATACAGACACGTGTGCAGGTATTTGGGAGCCCCCTGAAATGCAAAGCAGACCAATGAAATTCTGAGGCTGATGTCTGAACAAGGGATGTGGGAACATGTAGCCAAAGCCATAGAGGAGCAGCCCCACTGAGTGAGCAGGCTTAGTGATACAAAGGGACTCCATCTTTTTTCCCTATCTCCCCCAAAACCCTGGGGCAATTAAGGATCCCCAGCCATAAGGTATGCACCAAGACTGAACACTGCCCACTTAACTAAGCAACCCCCAAGCCTAGCCATGGGCTACTCTGAAAAGAGGGAGGATACTGTGAGCACTGCAGTACTGAGAAACCCTGGTGGCTACTAGGAGTGCTGTAGAACAGGAGTATTGCTATTAAATTAAATAATCCCCAAGGCAAGCTATTGGTGGCCCTGAGAAATTAGGGACTAATGAGTGTATTCCAGCAACTTGAAACACCCAGAAGGCCTGCTTGGGCACTGTGCAGTGGGCCTAGAAGGAATCTGGGTAACTGACCATTCCTGTGGCAGTTAGTAAAGTACAAGTGCAAGGACAGCAGACAACACAAACACAGCTATTTAGGCTGCAATTACCCCAGAGAGAGAGAGAGAGAGAGAGAGAGAGAGAGAGAGAGAGAGAGGGAGAGAGGGGGAGAGAGAGGACAAACTAATGTACAAGCTTTGGCAGTGAACAATGCTGGAGGGAGTGGTCACTAAGGGTACAGCACCTAGGGGCCTGGTGGGGATCCTTGTGTCAGAGGGACCAGAACTGGCTTGCCTCCTAAGTGAGTAGGGGATTTCGAGGGCACATGCCCTCTCTGGGAACTGAGCTGCAACAGAGGAGGGAAGTGATGGCTGGGACAGTTCTTTGGCAACATCTAGAGAGCAGGCAGGAGTCATAGGGTACTAAGTGACTGTGAGTCTGAATTAATCAGTATGAGTTGAGCTGTTGTTGGATTAGACTTTCTTTCTCTTTCTTTCCCTATGTATGTCTGTAGGTCACTGGTTGTCAATCTCTGGGCTGTTATATTACAGCTATGCTGAATTGGTTATTGCCTTTGGTCTCTTTTAGCTTTCCCCACACCACTTTATCTCTCCCACTACTCCCACAGACTTTGAAACCTTTCTCCACTGACCTCACCAAACATAACTTTCAACCATAGTCCATTTAGGTTACTCTAGTAAATCAATACTTCCCAAATTTGCTTGTCAACACCAAAATAGGACATCTCCCACTCTTTCATTCGCATTTGCTACAGCTCTTGGAAAGTTCATATAACCGTGTATATATCCAAGTAAAACAGGTAACTCCTTAAAGAACAGGAGGCCTCAAACAACATTAATAGCAACTATAAAGGTGAGAGTGGATAAAGCTATTACTCTAGCATCAGGAAGCTTTCTACCCTCTAAGCTAAACCAGAGTCCAAGATCCCAAAAGAAGGCATTATACCAAGGGTAACTCTAAGCATATATGTCAGTAATATCTAGACCATGTAATGGGAAAGTCTCAACCCAAAACTAAATGAAACTTGAAAAAACAGGTGGAAGAAGGTGTCCCAAATGACCCAAATCTTTCAATAGTTGATTTCAAAGTAATCAAAATTTAGATATGCCAGAAAAAGAATTGAGAAGTCTGCTTATAAGTATGTTGAAAGACCTCAAAGACACCATAACCAAAAAGATGAAAGCAATTCAAATACTGGACAAAAAATATCTAACCTAGAAGAAAAATTCAGCAAAGAAATTAAGATTCAGAAGGAGAAACAAATAGAAATTCTGAAATTACAAAACACAGTAAACCAATTTAAAATATCAGAAGAATCTTTGATATCTAAATTGGATAAAACCAAAAACAGAATTTCTGATACTAAAGAAAAAGTTGAAGAACTCATCTACTCAGATACCAAGATAGATAGAAACATGAGGCATTGTGTTCAATACTTTCAAAAGATCTTTGATAAAATAAAGAGATGCAACCTATGAATATAGGGGTTCACAAAGGAGCTAGGACTAACACTAGGGGCATAGGAAATCTTTTCAATGAAATCATAGCTGAAAACTTCCCAAACCTAAGGGAAGAAATATATACCCAAACCACAGAGACATCCAGAACATCAAATAGAGTAGACCAGAACAGTCTCTGTCCATGACATATTATAAAAGGATGCTAAATCTAAAGAGCAAAGAAGCTATTTTAAAGGCTTCAAGAGAGAAATGCTGATTCACTTACACAGGCAATCTTATCAGAATAACAGCTGATTTCTCAACAACAATCTTAAAGGCAAGGAAAGCATGGTCAGACATTAATCAAGTCCTGAAAAAGAACAACTGCCTACCAAAATTACTTTACCCAGCAAAGCTATCTTTTATAATAGACAGAGACTTCAAGAAGTTCCATAGTACTGACATTTTAAAGCAATTCATAATGCCTGAGCTAGCACTGCAGAAGATTCTTAAAGAAATACTACATATAGAAGAAAGAATACAAGCCCAAATTCAAAACCACCAGAATGAATGAAAGAAACGAGAAGAACTCATGAACACAAATTAAGTATGAAACAAAAATAGAAACAAATATCAAAATAATTAAGAATACTAAGCTCCTCTCAATAACTACTCTAAATATAAAGGGTCTTAACTCACCATTCAAAAGGCACTGATTGGCCAACTGGAATAAAAACACTAAACCCTTGATATGCAGTATTCAAAAGACTTACCTCATCCACAAAGATATTGAAGTCTGAAAATTAAAAGTTGGAAAACAATATACCAAAAATGTGGAAACCAAAAAGAAAGAAAGAAAAAAAAAAAAGGCAGGGTCACCTATACTAATTTCTGACAATCTGGACTTCAATCCCAAAATAGTCAGAAGAGGCAAAGATGGTCACTACATATTAGTAAAGGGAAGAGTCAACCAGGAAGATGTAATACTACTTAATATTTATGAACCAAATAGGGGAGCACCTAACTTCATAAAACAAACTTTATTAGTCATAAAGGAACACGTTGGTCAAGACACAATAATTATGGGAGATTTCAATACCCCACTCTTTTTAAGAGACAGGTCTTCAGAGCAAAAAATTAGCAGAAAAACAATGGACTTAGATAGCACCATAGACCAACTGATCTTAACAGATGTTTACAGAATATTCCAGCCATGAGATGTGGGACACACGTTCTTCTCAGCACCACTTGGAAGATTTTCTAAAACAGAGCACATTTTAATCCACAAAAATGGCCTCAACAAATAAAAATGAATTGAAATAATTCCCTGTACCTTATCAGATCACAATGAAATAAAACTAGAACTCAAAAGCAAGAAAAACTTCAGAAATGTTACAAATACATGCAGACTGAATAACACACTTCTGAATGATCAATGGTCATCAAATATATCACAAAGAAAATTTAAAAGTTTCTGAAATCAAATGAGGATAAAAATACATGCTATCAAAATATATAGAATATAGTAAGGCAGTTTTAAGAGGGAGGTTCAGTGCCGGGCGCGGTGGCGCATGCCTATAATCCTAGCGGCTTGGAAGGTGGAGGCAGGAGGATCGCAGGTTCGAGACCAGAGGCAGTCTGCATAACTTAGTGAGACCCTCCCTGTCTCAAAAGGTAAATAAATGGACTGGGGGCACAGCTCAGTGGTCCAGCACTTGCAGAGCATGCAAGCATGAGGCCCTGAGTTCAACTCCTAGCACCACACACACACACACACACACACACACACACACACACACACACACAAAGAGGGAGGTTCATAGCCATGAGTGCCTACATCAATAAGATTGGAAAAGCCAAATTAAGTAACTTAATGATATACCACAAGGCACTATAAAGCCAACAACAAGCCAATCCCAAAAGGAGTACACAGAAAGAAATTATTAAGACCAAGGCAAAAATTAACGAAATAGAGAGTAAAAGGACAATATAAAAAAATGAAACCAAGAGCTCGTTCTTCCAAAAGATTAATGAAATCAACTCTCACTTAGCTAGACTCACCAAAAGAAAGAAAGAAAAAAGGCCCAAATTAAAAATTTCAAAGATGGCAAGGGAGGCATAACAATGGATACCAATTAAATTCAGAATATCATCAGAGACTACTTTGAGAAAAACCCCCCACAAAAAATGAAAATACAGAAGAAATGGATAAATTCCTTAACATGTATGATTTACTTAAATTAAATCCCAAGGACATAAGCAAATTAAGCAGATCTATGTCAGCCGCTGCCTGCAGCCATAGCCCTGTGGCATCCAATTCCATCAGATTTCAGAAGCTAAGCAGGGTCGGGCCTGGTTAGTACTTGGATGGGAGACCACCTGGGAACACCAGGTGCTGTAGGCTTGGGAGATGGAACCGGCAACCCACTCCCAAAAATCAATCTGCCATTGAAAACCCTATGAACAGCAGAGAAGCACTGACAATAGTGTTTCACATATTGTACGCAGGGTCTCTATGAGTCGGATACCGACTAGATGGCACCTAACAACAACAACAACATATCAACCACTAAGATAGAGGGCGTAATAATAAACCTGCCAACAACACCAAAAAACCCAGGGCCTGACAGGTTCACAGCTGAATTCTATTAAACCTTTAAAGAAGAATCAATACTTATTCTCCTCAAATTATTTCATAAAAAACAAATAAAGGTATATTTCCAAATTCATTCTACAAATCCAGTGTTACCCTGATGCCAAAACCAGATAAGGATGCTACAAAGAAAGAAAAATGCAGACCAATTTCCCTGAACAACATGGATGCAGAAGTCCTCAATAAAATTCTAGCAAACTGAATCAGCAACACATATAAAAGATTATTCACTATGATGAGATGGGCTTCATTCCACAGATGCAAGGCTGGTGCAACTTATGTAAATCAATTAATGTAATTCAACATATCAATAGAGTTATAGACAGAAATCACATGATCATCTCAATGGATGCTGAGAAGGCCTTTGATGAAGTAAAATATCCTTTTAGGATAAAAGTCCTGGAGAAATTATGTATAGAGGGAACTTATCTCAACATCATAAGGGCAACCTATGACAAACCTAGAGCTAACATCATATTAAATGGGAAAAAATTAAAAGCATTCCCTCTAAGATCAGGAACAGGATAAGAATGCAATCTCTCTTGTCTCTTACTCAATATTGTCACTGAAGTCCTAGCCAGAGCAATCAGGTAAGAGAAAGAAATTAAAGGATTACAAATAGGAAAAGAAAAGGTCAAAGTATCCTTATTCACAGATGACATGATCCCATATCTAAAGGACCCTAAAAATTCCACTAGAAAACTCTTAGTTCTAATTAGCTCCTTCAGCAAAGTAGCTGGATACAAAATTAACACTCAGAAATCAGTAGCTTTCCTTCACACCAATAGTGAACATGAAAGAGAAGGAAATAAAGACAACAATCCCATTCACAATAGCCCATTACAAAATTAATTATTTAGGAATCAACCTAACCAAAACCCCTAAAGTCCTCTATAATCCAAACTTCAAAACATTAAAGAAAGAAATAGAAGATACTAGAAGATGGAAGGACTTCCTGTACTGATGGATAAGAAAAATTAATATTGTGAAAATGGCTATGCTACCGAAAATTATTTAGAGATTCAATGCAATCTCCATCAAAATTCCAATGACATTTTGCAGAAATAGAAAAAACAATCCTAAAATTCATACGGATGTGCAAGAGACTCTGTATAGCCCAAAAAACCCTAAAAGGCAAAAACAGTGCAGGAAGTGTCACAATACCAGACTTCAAACTATAGTACAAGGTCCATAATGGAAAAAACAGCTTGGTAGTGGTACAAAAATAGGCATGAAGATCAATAGACATGGAACAGAATTGATGACCAGAGATATACCCACACTACTACACCTACTTGATGTTTGACAGTGGCTAGGACATTCATTGAAGAAAAGATACCCTCTTCAACAAGTGGTGCTGAGAAAATTGGATATCCATTTGCAGAAGAATGAAAATAGATCTGAATCTCTCAATCGGTACGAGAGTCAGCTTTAAATGGATGAGGACATTAACATAAAACCGGAAGCCTTAAAACTACTAGAAGAAAAGATAAGGAACATGCTCCAACACATAGGCATAAGAATGTACTTCCTTATCAAGACTCCATTACACAGGAAACTGCACCAAGAATTGACAAATGGAATTACATAAAAAAGATGAGCTTTTGTACAGTAAGGAAAACAATTAACAGAGTAATGAGAGAGCCCACAGAAAGGGCTGCAGCCATAGCCCTGTGGCATCCGATCCCGTCAGATCTTGGAAGCTAAGCAGGGTCGGGCCTGGTTAGTATCTGGATGGGAGACGGCCTAGGAACACCAGAAGCTGTAGGCTTGGGAGAAGGACCTGGCAATCCCCTCCCAAAAATAAATCTGCCATTGAAAACCCTATGAACAGCAGAGAAGCACTGACAATAGTGTTTCCCCTGTTGTACAGAGGGTCGCTATGAGTGGGATACCGACTCGACAGCACCTAACAACAACAACAGAAAGGGAGAAAATCTTTGCATCATATACATTTGACAAAGGACAAATTTCTAGAATATACAATGAACTTAAAAAATCAAATACCAAAGTAATAAATAATCTAATATACAAGTGGGCAATGGAACTAAACAGACAATTCTCAAAAGAAGAAATATGAATAGTAAAAAAAAAAAACATGAAAAAATGCTCAGTATTCCTAGGCATTAGGGAAATGCAAATCAAAACACCTATCTCACTCCAGTAAGAACAAGATTAGCAAACCAAATAATAACAAATGCTAGTGAGAATAAAGAGAAAAAGGAACCATTTTACACTGCTGGTGGAACTGTAAATTAGTTCAACCATTTAGGAAATGACTTCTTATAACTCTGTACCCTGTGAACATTTATAAATAAAATAAAAAAGAAATTAAATAGAAATGAATTTCAAAGGCAACCAAAAGTTAAACAACATTCTTTTAAATAACCAAAATTTAAGGAATACCTAAAAATAGAAATTAGAAAATAATTTGAATTGATTGATAATAAGAAAATAAAATATATGAAAAACTAAGATGCACAGCTAAAGCAGTATACAGAGGGAAATGGGAAATTTTTAGCCTTAAATACACATAGAAAAAAGAAAGTTGGGCTAGGAATGTAACTCAGTGGTAGAGCATTTTTCTAGCATGTGTGAGGACCTGGCTTTGACTTCCAGCACTATAAGATAGAAAGAGAGAGAGAGAGGGGGGAAGAAAGTCTAAATAATTTATCTAAGCTTCTATCTCAAAAAATTAGGAAAAGACTGGAAAATTAGAACCAAAGAAGGCAAAGAAGGAAATAATAAATATAAGAGAAGAAATCAATGAATAGGAAATAGTTATAAAACAAAAAAGTTCAACAATGCTCAAAATAAGTCTTTTGAGAGTATTAGGAACATTGTTGAATTCTTACAAAACTAAACAAGAAAAAATAGAGAACACACAAGTAACAATATCAGGGATTAAAATGTGCATATCACTATAGAACCTGCATACAATAATAATGAAGATAAAATTACTTTAAAAACTTCAGTAAATTTGAAACTATGGATGAAATAGACAAACTCTTATAAAATTATTTTATCAATACTGATGCAAGAAAGATATAGAAATATGAGCAGCCTAATATCTATTGAAATTTGTTGATATTTGCCTTTTTAATCTGTACAATTATATTTAGAAAGTGAACATGTCTTAATTCTAATTTTGTGCAAAAGAGATTACTAATTTATTCTTTCATATTTATACATTTATATGTATAATTTGTAATTTAAAACATTCTTACAGAAAATCCCACAGTTTCAACATTGTACTGGAGGTCTTTACCATCTAATAAACTAAGAATTAAAAATAAAGTTATAGGAAATGGAAAGGGAGTAGTAAAACTCATTATCCATATCATATCTAGGAGATATATACACATACACACATATACATATATAAAGATAGAACACCTAATAAATCAGAAAAAGACAAGTAATAGATAATGGGTACACTTTATTAGGCATTTCATAAAGGAAAAGCCATAAGAGACTATTTTGTACCTGCTATAATGGCCACAATGCAAATGACCATGAATAACAAGTGCTGGTGATGATGTAGAAAAACTGGAAGAGCTAATGAGTGTGTCAATTGGACTACTATTCTGGAAAACTATTGGGCAATATCTATAAGCTGATATAGTTGTTGTTGTTAGGTGCCGTCGAGTCATGTCCTACTCAAAGCGACCCTTATAGGGTTTTTAATGGCTGATTGTTGGGAGTGGATTGCCATGTCCTTCTCCCATTTTTGTGGTGCTTGGAATAGAACCCAGGACCTCAAAGACTGCAAAGCGGCGCTCTACCAACTCAGATAAACCTCAGCTGATATAGTAGTCCCCTCTTATCTGTAGGTGACATGTTCTAAGAATCCCCAGTGAATGCCTGAAACTGCAAACAGTACCAAATCCTGTATATACCTTTTCATTCTTAGAGTAGATCTTAGCAACTTCAGTACATGATTTTTAAAAATTTCCTTGTTCACTTTTTCATTTAAAGAAAGCACTTCACAGCTTCTCTTTGGCATATGAAAATTGTCAGCATCGTTATGCTTGTGCTTTGTGGCCATTAATAGTAAAATAAAGATTACTTGAATACAAGCACTGTAATACTTGACAGCCAATCTGATAGCCAAGAGGCTACTAAATGATGAATGGACAGATAGCCAGTACAGCAAGCAAAGCACAAGGGTAGTGATGCTGACTGTTTGCATATGCCAAAGAGAAGCTTTTAAGTGCTTTTTTAAAGTGAAAAGGTAAAAGTTCTCAACTTAATAAGGGAAATTTTAAAAAGTATATACTGAAGTTGCCAAGACAATGAACTACAGCTATATGGTAAAATGTGCATGAATCTCACAAAAATAATATTATGAAAGGATCCCCACAAAAGAGAGAATATATATTCTATGTTTCACATATATAAAGTTCAAAACCAGGCAAAACTAATTTGTGGCATTTCAAGTTAGCATAATAGTTATGCCTAAATAGTAGATTAAGATTTGTGAGAGTCAGGTGCACAATCTGTTAATTCCAGCAACTCAGTAGGACAAGGGAGAAAGATCACAAGTTCAAGGGCAGAGGCAGCCTGCATAGTATAGCAAGAATCTGCTGGTGATGATGTAGAAAAACTGAAAGAGCTAATGAGTGTGTCAATTGGACTAATATTCTGGAAAACTATTGGGCAATATCTATAAGCTGATATAGTTGTTGTTGTTAGGTGCCGTTGAGTCATGTCCAACTCATAGCGACCCTTATAGGGTTTTCAATGGCTGATTGTTGGGAGTGGATTGCCATGTCCTTTTGCTGGCAAAATAAAAAACAAATAAAGAACTTGGTGTGTGGCTTGGTTGTGGAACATCTGCCTAGCATGCACAAAGTTCTATGTTCAAACCTCCTAAAACTGCAAAACAAAAGAAAATCAACAACAACAAAAGAACAATTGTGAGTGGAAGTAGTCACGGAAAGACTTTCTTAGTGATAACAAGATCTATGTCCTGATGTGGGCAGTTGTTCAGATATGTGTTCACTTTTCTGTATGTATGTCTTAATTCACGGAAAGACTTTCTTAGTGATAATAATGATCTATGTCTTGATCTGGGTAGTTGTTCAGATATGTGTTCACTTTTCTGTATGTATGTCTTAATTCATTAAAATGTTATTAAAATAGCTCAAAACAAATCTTCTTCTGTTTTATTTCCTGTGGTGCTTAAAGATTTTGTGTTTGTGCTTAAGTTGCTTACTACTATCTTTATGATAGCTCTCTAGCTACTTAGGTTAAGAAAGTGTCACTTCACTTACTTAGTTTTAAATGAAGCAGGTAATCTTTAGATTATTCATAAACCTACCTTCTAACCTTTTTTGATTCCATTAAAGTGCAAAATGGGATAGTCACTTTCTTCGTCCCATAGTAAAATTATTTAATTCCCATAAACTATTCATTTGGACCATCTGAGGTCGTAATTAAATGATATGAGTAGGCTAGAATACCAAAACTACTCTATAAGTCTTCTTTGTTTTCATAGAAAACCTCTCAGAGTTAGTTGTTGCTGTTTCTTCTCTTAAAACTCTTTTAATATCTTAGTTCTAGTATAGCACTTAATAGGCTTCACTGAAATAATTTGCTTGTTAAGTGTAGGAATTCCCCCCATTTCTCCCTCCCTTTTATTCACTCAAGAAATATTAAAATTACTGTGACTGGCACTGTGTTAGCCCTTAGGGATATAATGTTGGGAAAAAATGGGCATGGTTATTTGTGTCCTTGCAGTCAACATTATAATAGGAATAGCAGACACTACTCAAGTGATCATACTACAAACCCCACTGTAATAATTGCAACAAAAGAGAGACACATAGCTTTTTAGAGTTTATGGATCCTAGAATGTCTGATCAGGTTTTGGGATGTGTGTGAAGTAGAGAGAGGGGAAGCTTAGCTCAAATAAATGATGCTTGAGTGGACCTTTCCTGAAGGAAGAATAGGTACTGTATTTCAATAAAGAATGAAGGAAGAGGAGAAAAGAGGTATTGCCAAAGGGAATGTCGTAAGCTAAGGCTGGGATGGATATGCAGATAATTATTTGAGAATAGGCTAGAGAACCAGTGAAGATGTCCATTATATATTTCCTTAAATTACTTCTTTTTCCATGAGCAAGGCTGGCCCTTTCCTGTCATTCACATTTCAGCTTAAATGACACCTACTCAACAGTTGTTGTTAGGTGCCGTCAAGTCGGTATCCGACTCATAGCGACCCTCTGTACAACAGGGGAAACACTATTGTCAGTGCTTCTCTGCTGTTCATAGGGTTTTCAATGGCAGATTGATCTTTGGGAGGGGGTTGCCAGGTCCTTCTCCCAAGCCTACAGCTTCTGGTGGTCCCAGGCGGTCTCCCATCCAGGTACTAACCAGGCCTGACTCTGCTTAGCTTCCGAGATCTGACAGGATCAGATGCCACAGGGCTACAGCTGCAGGCTATTCAACAGAGGCCTTCTCTATTCTTAAAATTTAGTCACTCAGGTTGAAGCCAGTTCTTCTTTCTTCTTTGCTAACAAAATCCATTTTATTTACCCCTCTCCAAGCAGACTGGTACTTGTGGGAGACAGGTGCCATTCTCACAGGGTGATTAGATTGGCCTAAATCATTTATAATGTTCCCATTACCATTGCTGGAGTAGTTTATCCACAGGCATGTGACACAATTCTAGGCAGTGAGACATGAGGGAAATCTACTTCTGAGAAAATGTTCCTTACTCATGCAAAAGAAAAAGAGATAAGATGTGCGTGCGCACACCCACCTTCTTTTTGCCACTTCATCATTGGATATAGTCATGAATGCCAATGGTAACAGACAGCTGCAGACACTGTATGACCATGAGAAAGAAAAGAGAAAAAGCACCTAGGTTCTTCAGGATGTCTCCAACCACTAGATTAACCAGTCAGAACTACCTTACTGTCAGACTCCTCATTAAGTTACTCTTAATTAAATTAAACTGTTACTTGCAGCTGAACACATTCATTTTCAGTTAACACAGTATTGTAGCTTTATCTGCATAATTGATTTTCATAATTGATTTACCTGCATAATTGGTCTATCATAATTGATTTTCATGTATTTATTTCCCTACTAAAATCTAGGCACCAAAGAATGCAAAGACCTTGTCTATCTTGTTCATTATTGTAAGTTAGGTGTTTAAATAGTGCCAGTTATGAAGATGATGCTCAATAAATATTTGTTGAACACATTAGAAAACTGAAGGAGTCAAGTGTCTCCATTGTATAGGGGCAATAAAAACGAATTGACCCTATTTCTGATTTTTTTTATGCTCATTTTACTACATGGGATAAAATTTTAACTTTAAAATAGTAAAACTGAAAAGAGGGTAGAGACAAGATTCAATAACAAGGTTTGTGCAAGTATCTTTGTGGAATATTTGAAACATGACCCCAAATTCTTTAAATACCTTCCATTGGAATCTATGTGAATCTATGTTTCTTGTCCTTGAATCTGGACTCTGTGACTACTGGACCAATAGAATCCTCCAGGAATGACAACATATCAGTTTCTAGGACAAGGCCTCTTGAGAAACTGGAAGTTTCAATTACTTTTCTTCTATAAGGCTTGCTCTTAGTATTCAGCCATCATACGCTTAGGAACACGAACAGCCCAAAGAAAGATCCATAAGGAGAGGAAAGGAGGCCCTTACCCAATAGCCCCAGCAAGCACTCTGCTTGCACCAACTTACCAGCCATGTGAATCAGCAATATTGGAAGTGGATCCACCAGCTCCCAGATCAAGCTTCCCAGCTGGCTGATAACACACAGAGTAGGCGTTGGCCTTCTGTGCTGTATGCCCATCTATGTATATATTGAGGACTTGTGAGCTAAGTATTCTTTAAAACCACCAGGTTTGAGAAAGTGGTTTGTTATGTAGCAATAGAAAAAAGCCTTAAACAGAAGAGTGCAGAAAAGTACTTAGAGAAAGACAGCTTAAATTTGGTTACAAAGGGGAAACAGTATGGTAGCAATTATGTATGATAAAGGACTGGGGAAGTGAAAGGGTAGATGAATTACATATTTTATCATGTGGTAAAAGTTAACAGTAAAAAGCTGCTTTGAGATATTTGAGGCAGTGATGCCACCAAGGAATATATCTGCCCACTACATCACCATATACTGATTAATTTTGTATCAGCTGACTAAATCACAGTACCCCAATATTTGGTCAAACATTAGCCTAGATGTTTCTGTGATTAGAGGAGATTAACATTTAAGTCACGAAATGTAAGTAAAGCAGATTACTATCCATAATGTGATAGGACCTCATCCACTCAATTAAAGGCCTTAGTATGAGGAAAAAAAAAAAGAAAAGAAAAGAAAAGAAAAACAGACAGACTTCTTAAGGTAAAGATGGAATTTTGAAAGCAGACTGCCTTTGGACTAAACTAGCAATTCTTCTTTGGGTGTCCTGCCTGCCAGTCTAACCCTACAGATTTACAAATTCTGGTGTTGCTAACATTTATAATTCCATTAGCCAGTTACTTAAAAGTAATTCTCGCTTGCTCACTCGCTTGCTCTCGCTCTCGCTTCCCCCCTCCTCTTCTATGTGTGTACATAACATACACTACTGCTTCCTCTTTGCATGAGGCTTCGTAGTTTTCAAAGAATGTTCATATATATTATCTTACTGGATAGCCACAAGCTTGAAAGGCAAGTAAAATGAAAACTTCAAGGATGGTGAGGCTTAGAAAGGATCAAGAATTTTTCCAACATTACAGAGATAAGCAAGTGGTCCAGCCTGGGCTAGAACTCATAGCCATCTACTGCTGCTACATATTATTTGTGCTATATCATCCTGTCTTATGAATTGACTTTGATGTTATTGTTAAGTGCCCTAGAGTTGTGTCCAACTCATAACGACCCTCATAGAGTTTTCAATGCTTATTGTTTTGGGATTGCCTCAGGAGTGGACTGCCAAATCCTTCTCTTACAGGGATGAGGCATAGGTGGAAGGGGGAAGATGTGGGGCAGAATCCATGGGAATGTGACCCTGAGAGACCCTGGGTTCCAGCCTAACTGGCTCACCTTGAGTCCAGAGTCACGCCCAGGACTAAAAGGCAGCGGAGGAGGCATGCCCGTCCTGGCCTAGAAGTTAGAAGACAAGATGGCGCTCCCAGGGGCGTGGCCTCAGAGGGTTCCAGCCACCTCATCCCTCCCCATAGGTGGACGGGGCATAGGACAATGCCTCATAGAGAATATGTAAGCAACTGCATATAAGTCGGAGCCATTAAATAAAATTTGAGTTTGTTTCCTGAGACGCCCCTGGAGTGGCTGTGTCTCTGTCATACTCACCACAGGTGGGGGTGTGGGGTTCCAGTCCCAGGTTAAGGGACCTGCTTCTCCCATTTTTGCAGTACTGGAAATTAAACCCAGGACCTCAAAGACTGTAGAGTGGAACTCTACCAGCTGAGCTAAATCCCAGGCCATTGACTTTGATACATTATCATAAATAAAATCTCATGTTCCCCTGAGTCTCAAAAAATTCAATCAATAAATGTACAAAGAACTTGGATAGCCATTTTCCCAAAGATATACAAATGGCTGATATGCACACAAAAAGATGTTCAATGTCACTGGTCATTAAGGAAATGCAGATTAAAACCCTAATAAGACACCACTTCACATCAATTAATATGGCTGGAAGAAGGACGAAGAAGAGGAGGAGGAGGAGCAGAAGGAGGAGGAGGGAGGAGAAGAGGAGGAGGAAGAGACAAAGAAGGTTGAGAGACAGGTATTTAGAGGGGAAATGTAAGTCCTTCCAGGTGCATCAATTGCTGCAAATGTCAAGTGATGCAGCTGCTATGTAAAACAGTATGGCAATTCCTCAAAAAATTAAAAACAGAACTATTATATAATCTAGTTGGGAGAAGGACCAGCAACCCACACCCAAAAATCAATCTGCCGTTGAAAACTCTATGACTAGCAGAGAAGCACTGACAATAGTGTCTTGCCTGTTGTACATAGGATTGCCATGAGGTGGACACCAACTCGATGGCATCTAACAACAACAACATATAATCTAGAAATTCCATTTCTGATCTTTATCCAAAAGCATTTAAAGTCAGGTTATGAATAGGTATTCATGCATTCATTTACAGCAATAATGTTCAAAAAGGTAGAACAACCCAAGTGTAATCATTGGATGAATGAATTAACAAAATGTAGTATATTCATATAATGGAATATTATTTGGCATCAAAAAGGATGGACATTCTGACACATGTTACAACATGCATCAACCTTGAAGACATAAGGTTAAGTGAAATAAGCCAGTTACAGAAGGACAGATACTTGATAATTCTACTCACATGAGATACTTGTTTTTGTTAGTTGCCATCAAATCAGATCCAACTCATAGTGAGTCTATGTACAGGAGAACAAAAACTCCCCAAAACTGTAGCATGCACACCACTATGTCAGTGTTTCTCTGCTGTTCATAGGGTTTTCACTCACTGATTGTTTCCAGATTGTTTCAGGAGTGGGCTGCCAAGTCCTTCTCCCATTTTTGTGATGCAAGTGACGGAACACAAGGCCTCAGAGCACACAGAGCAAGCACTCTGCAAACTGAGCTAAACCCCAGCCCATATGAGATACTTCTTGTTGTTGTCAGGTGCTCTCAGTCAGGTCTGACTCATAGGGATCCTCATAGGTTTTTCAGTGGCTGATTGTTTTGGGATTGCACTGGGAGTGGATTGCCACGTCTGTCTCCCATTTTTGCAGTGCTGGGAATTGAACCTGGTCCTCAGAAAGTGCATAGCCACACTCTATCAACTGACTTAAACCCTAACACATATGAAATACTTAGAATAGTCAAATTCATAGAAGCAGAAAGCAGAATGGTGGTTCCCAGGGATTAGGAGGAGGGAGAATTGGTGAGTTAGAGTTCAATGGTGCAGAGTTTCAGTTTTGTAAAATGGTGATGGTGGTGATTGTTGCATAATAATGTGAATGTACTTAATGCCACCACCTATGTACTTAAAAATGATGAAAATGGTTTTATGTTACATATATGTAAAGGTATGTAATGTTTTGCATACATTTATATTTATTTTACATATAAATTTTAATAAAAGAAAATACAGAAAAAAACTCACACCAAAAAAACTGATCCAGATTTTAATATATGGACTAGACTACATTTTCAAAGTGATTCTTCAATATGATCTTTACTTTAAACATTTTTACCTCTTACCTTTCTCCAATACCACTCAGACTTTCAAAAGTTACATGCCAGGCGCAGTGGCGCATGCCTGTAATCCCAGCAGCCCGGGAGGTGGAGGCAGGAGGATCGCAAGTTCGAGACCAGAGGCAGTCTACGTAACTTAGTGAGACCCTGTCTCAAAAAGTCAAAAATGGGCTGAGGGTGCAGCTCAGTGGTCCAGAACTTGCAGCACATGCAAGCGCAAGGCCCTGGGTTCAACCCTCAGTACCAGGGAAAAAAAAAGAAAGTTACATGTTTGTTTTCTTACTGTTCTCATGCATTCATTAATTTATTCAGCTAGGCAGTCAGGTAGGTAGTCAATATATATTCTTGTCTATTATGTGCCAGGCCCAGAGGAAACTACAGCAAACGAGGCAGATGCAGTCCCTGTCCTAATGCAGATGACATTCTTGTAGGGGGAAACAGAAAACAATAATAAGTGTAATGGGATGGGGGAGTGAAGAAAAAAAAAAGTTGGTTAAGGAATGGGACTTAGTGGGAGCTATTTTAGATCACTAGTATGCTTCTTTTATCTAACGGGTAAAGGACACCTGATTCAGAAATAAAAGCTCTCCAGTTTAAAATCAATAGATTCAGAGACAGAACACTGAGTTTCAGGGGTCACACTCCCATGGAAAAAGGGAGAAGAAATTATGAGAATTATGTTTGACATCTATCAAACCTAATCCTATAGAAGTGATCATGTAGATATGTTGTTGTTAGGTGGTGTGGAGTCGGAATCCGACTCATAGTGACCCTACATACAACAGGTGAAACACTATCGTCAGTGATTCTCTGCTGTTCATAGGGTTTTCAATGGCTGATTGTTTTTTGGGAGTGGGTTGCCAGGTCCTTCTCCCAAGCCTACATCACCTGGTGTTCCCAGGTGGTCTCCCATCCAAGTATAACCAGGCCCGACCCTGCTCAGCTTCCAAGATCAATGGGATCAGATGCCACAGGGATATGGCTGCAGGCCATGTAGATATAAGCATGGCTTATTATCAAAACTCCTAACACTCTAAGTACTTTAGCTTTGCTTTAACTAAGAAGTTTTTTCCTTTAAATAGTTATGTTGTGTGTGGAAAAAAGAATATGGTAATTGTTTAATTTAACATCCCTTAGCCAAAAGCAAAGGCACACATTTTGGCCCTAGAGAGTATAATTCTTTCCTCAGAGTCAATGGGAAAGCAGGGCCATGCATTTTCAATAGTGGACATGAAATTCAATTTGATTCACAATAGTTCATGCAGATTTTTCCCAAGTTATTTTTATATTAAGGCATGCTTGAAAAATTTCAACCCAGATTTAGGTTTACGTTTCCCAGACTTAGTAAATAATTGCTACAGTAATGAGTTCTTAGTTCTTAATTTGGCCTGCTCCAGATGTTACATCTATGTTGTTTGCTTTTCATTCTCCACCCCTATGCATTTCCTTATAAAATAGTATATTTGTAAATGTTCTGATTTATATATATATATATATATATATATATATATATATATATATATATGGAGAGGGGTAGAGCAAAAGAGCAGGAAGAGGTTTAGGATCTGACCTGCTATTCCAATTTGACCAACTTGCCTGCTAGGGCAAAGCTGTGGAAGAACCATTTTTCACTTTTGCAGAAACTATACTGACCTTTCTGTATTTCCAGAAGGGTATTGTCCTGAGGACCAATATTCAGGGCTGCTGGTGTGCTTCCCTCAAGGCAAGGTACAGTACAGGTGGTCCTCTTTGAGTGGGAGATAAAAACCCTCTGGCAAAGTTAGTGTGCTATACCTAAATCAACTCCTTTCCCCCATGTGTAGTGAACCAGGAGTATTAGCCCCTTCCTATAAACTCGCACAACTGAATAACTGTTAGGAAAAACTTGGCTTATATATCCAAGCTAATAAAGTAGCACACTGATAGAGTATATTAATAAGAACCTGCATTTTAGACCAGCTGGTGAACAGCTGGGTGGCAGCTGAGATATCTGGGATTGTTCTCCAACAGATAGGCTAGATCTTGCTTGAGTGCCGTGGTGCTCACATTTTAATATGCATGAGAACCAGCTAGAGTGCTTGCTAAAAATGCAGATTCCATAGCCACAGGTTAACAATTCTGAGCCAGAAGATATGGGACAGGGCCCAGAAATCCGCGTTTGAATAAGCAGCCTCGGGTGATTCTGATGCAGGTGGTAGAACACAACATTTTGTGAAGCACTGCTCCTCAGAGCTACTATCATCATTCAAGATCTTTAGCAGCTGAAAAAGATAAATAGGTTTTCAACCAATCTTTCCCCTTGGTTTTTGACAGCTGAGTCCAATCTACAGCTGGTAAAGAGGTTGGATAATGACCACAGATAGGTTTGATCCCTTGGGATAGAATACTTAAAATGGTTTGGGGACCTCTATTTCTCCCCTATCAATAAAGAGGTTGGAAGGCAGCCACAGACTGGGCTGAAAATCCAGCTGGCACAAAAATTGGAAGACAATCCTCAGTGAGGTCTGGGTTCAATATCTAGCTGTTACAGAGCTTGGCTGTCTGCCTGTGGTGTGCAGTCAATCTTCAATTGATACAATGCTTTGATAATATATGAGTAGCATGGGTTAAATCCAGAAACTGTAAGGAACTTAGATAAAAGTCCTAAGACCTAGGTAAAGTTTGGTCTCCAAATGGCATGGAGCTTGGACAATATTTGAGAGTGAGTTTAATCCTCAAGTGGTAAGAGTTTTGGATGTCAGGAATGAGGTCTGGGTTCAATCTCTTGTCATTAAAAATCTTGGAAGACCAGCCTGAGGTCTGGTTTCAATCGTCAGATGGTAAAGAGTTCAAATGACAACAATGGTTTCTAGGTTCAAGTGAAAGCTGACAAACAGCTTGAAATAAACTGCAAGATCTGGGTTCAATCTTGAAATGTTAAGAGTTTAGATAATTGTCTTGAGGAATGAGTTCAGCTTGGAGGATTCTAAAAGTCTAGGTGAGGTAGCTAAGGATCTGTACCAGATGACCAGAGACAACTTGTGGTCATGATCCATGTGGAAAAGGATTTAGATAGTGGCTACTCTTTTCAGATTTGGAGATAGAGAGGGTGCCCAGATACCATTGAACTTGTGCTACATATTTAACTAATGTAGAAAGAAGCTTGAATTCTAACCATGGGGTAAGAAAACGTGTATTCAAATACTAGCTCATGAGCTAATTTTGTAAGAGAATATTATGTGACTTCTCTATATCCACAACAATGGAGAAGGATGCAGGCACCAGGCCTGGGAATGTGATTTCTGAACTAATGGAGCTCTTTTGCCAGTACTTTTGCTGACAGAATGACTATTTTATATGGCTAAGAGAGCAGATGTCTGAAAAGCATTGAAATCTATGATGTGTGTTCCTTAGTGGGATGACAGCTCGCCCTACTGCACAAAATCTTGTTCTTACTTTTACAGTGTCACTAATACTCTTCTTTCTGATTATTCTGATTTATCAACAAATAGCAGTTTCTGGAAACTTTTGAAAGCATTTTCAAATAGTCAGGCAGTAGACTATTCTCCATGCACCTACCAGTCCATAAGGCTCTTAAAGCAACAAAAATGGAACTGGGTTCCTTGGGGAAGAAGCAAAAATTAAACTATGATTATAAACTAGGTTTCATTCTGGATATTTTTACTCTTCAACCACACAAACCAAGGTGAGTTAAAAATAAATGGCCTTATTAAGGGACTGATTTAGATCACAGATATATCTGCCAAAGCCATCTGTGCTTCTTGAATCTGAATATGTTCTGAGGAATATCTATTAAGGAATAACCATGCTTTAGACTTCTGGAACACATTAGGAATTTGTTTCAAAACACTTCTATTGTAATGATATTGTTATTAATAGGTAACATTTATTGAGCAGGTAATGTATGGTACACTGTACCATGTCAAGTAAAATATGAAACACTGTACATGTACAAATTTATTTAATCCTTAACATAGCCCTGTAAAGTATGTCTTATTATTTATCCTCATTTTATAAATGAGGAAACTGAGACACAGAAGTTAGGGTATTCCTGTATTCATTACATCACCTTTTCCTAGGATCACATGTCCCAGCATCCTTTACACTTAAACTACAATCATGTGATTAAATTCATCCAATGGGGAATGTAGGTAGAAGTAGTAAAACTGTTTTTGAGCCTAGATCTTTGAAACATCTGGTACATCCTTCAGGGATTTTCTTTTCCCCAATCGCCATGACAACAGTGAGTTTAGAGACCAGTGTTTAAAATGGTCTAACAAAATGGAGGAGGATGCCTAACACGCCTCATTCAGAATTTAAACAAGAAATAAATCCTAATTTTGTTATAGTGTTTGATGAAATCTAAGATGCTACTGATTATATATGTACTATTATTTTATATGCCTGCAGCTGTAGCACTGTGGCATCCGATCCCATCAGATCTCTGAAGTTAAGCAGGGTTTGGCCTGGTTAGTACTTGGATGGGAGACCACCTGGGAACACCAGGTGCTGTAGGCTTGGGAAAAGGGCCCAGAAACCCCTTTCCCCCAAAATAATCGGCCATTGAAAACCCTATGACTAACAGAGAAGCAATAGCAATACTGTTTCGCCTGTTGGATGTAGGGTTGCTATCAGTCAGATACTGACTCAACAGCACCCAACAACAACAACAACAACATTATTTTATATACCACTAAGAAAGAAAAATTCTCCAAATAAGTAAGGACACCCAATAAATTATAGCTGCTCAAGAAACGTGACTTTTATCAGAGATGCTGGATTCCACTATCAGGATTCAAGAGAGAATTGCAAGAGTCTCCAACTAGTTGAAACTGGGGCAATAGCACTGTTCACAATTGCAGGGATATGGAATCAGCCTAGATGTCCCCAAGAATGTGGTTTATATATACAATGGAATATTATTCAGCCATAAAGAAAAATGAAACTAGGTCATTTGTAGCAAAATGGATGGATCTAGAGATCATCATTTTAAACTGTTAAATACTAGAAGTTAAAAGTAGCCTTAAACTGAGACAAAAGGTAACTCAAGCTAATAATTTTTAAATTATTTAATAATGATGATGACTTGGCTAATATTAAAGACAAAAGGATCCAGGATCCATGGCACACTTTCCTAATCCCAGCAACTCAGAAAGCTGAGGCAGGAGGATTGACTTCAAGGCCAGAAGCAACTTTATAACTAAGCAAAACCCTGACTTAAAATAAAAAATAAAAAATTGGCTAGAGGTGCAGCTCAGTAGTAGAGCACTTGCAAGGTGTGTGTGTGGCCCTGGGTTCAACTCCTAGTAGTGGAAGAAAAAAGATGGAAGGAAAGTAGGAAGGAAGGGAGGGAGGAAGGAAGGGAAAAAGGAAGGAAGGAAAGATGACATCCTACCATAATTTTTCAGTATAATATTTATACCAGAGTTATCAGGAAAGCAGAGCTGATAGAAGATAAATATTAAGAGGCTCATTGCAAGATTTATACAATTATGGGATCTAGCTGATAAGTCTGAAATCTGTGGGACAGTCTATCAGTAAGGGCAAACTGGAACCAATAGGCACAGACTGATGCCGAGACCAAAAGCAAACTTTTTTCCCTTGGAAAGCCTAAACATTGCTTTGAAATTTCAAGGCTTTCAACTGATTGAATTAGGCCCACCAAGATTACGTAGAATAATCTCCAAAAAATAAAGTAAACTGATTATTAACTTTGATCACACCTACCAAATACCTTTAGAATATTACCTAGATTAGTATATGACTGAATAGCTGGAGAACTTTACCAGTCAAATTGACACATTAGAAATACCATCAAGTATAATACAGCATTATCATTAATACTCTGAAACAATATCAAGAAGTGTATGCATTATTGTCAGTCAGTGGTGACAAGGATTTTTGTGCTGGAGAGTCATAGAGGCAGTAATGTACTCAGAAGGAGGGTTTGAACAGCATTTCCACTACACTTTACATAAGATAGAAAAATGACAGTTGCCTATTTCAAACAATGGGGCAGGTACCAGAAAATTGTGGCAGGTGCTTAAGCTGCAATCCAATGCCTCTCCTTGGTTCTAGAACTATTTTCTGGTTTTATGCATAGGAATCAAAAGGATCAAATTCAAAACAAATACAAAAATCAAGATAATGGTTACCTCAGAGGAGAGAAGAAATTGGATCTAGGAGGAGCAAAAAGAAAACTTTAGGTATAAACACATTAGGTAAAATATTAATATGTATATGACTTATCTGGGTAGTCAATATAGGAATATTCATTCTATCATTTTCTACATTAGTCTTTATCCTTAAAATATTTAATAAGTTTTTAAAAGATGAAAAAGTATATTTTCAGATAAATTTCTATCAACTTGTCCCTAAAAATACAAGTTGGAAGTATTTTCTCTCTCCAGTATTAGTTTGTACCTCTCATCTATGGCTCAAATTCTTCTGTAATTTACTTTCAAGTCAGACTGGGTTTATATCCTAGTTCCATAGGTTATTGGTTGTACAGCCACAGAAAAATTACTTCAGGTCTGAGCTTTTATTTTCTAACCTATAAATGGGAGATGGTACTATGTTTCTTATCCTGTTAGTGTGAAGATTAACTACTTTAGAGTATAGTAATACTATATACAGAGCCTAGCATATAAGAATTGAATGCATTGCATTAATACTACCCTGTGAAATAATTACATTTTTACATTTACTTTTCTATTTTAGAGAAGGATCCAAGCATGGTTCATTTTCCTATTCTTCACAGTATATAGCACAATGCTATGCATTCAAATGATTGTCAAGGAATGTGGGAAGATGTCTGCCTCTCCATCTTATTAATGCCACTGGCCTCCTGAGCTCTCAAACTGACTTCTATGAGGCAGAGCTCTCCAATGACACCCATATGGGTCTATCTGTGGATCCCATATACAGTTTTCATGGAGCAAAGGGATATTGGGAATTTATGATCTAGTCTATATTTACAATTCATAAACCATTGAGAAAAGTTAATAAAAACGGTAATAGATTAGTTCTAGAAATAGGCCAGTGAAAAATATGTGATCCACATTTTACTACACTGTCTTTACTAATGTAGGTAATGAGTCATATAAAAGAACATTCACTTACTCATCTAGATATAATTAAAATATGGAAACCTTATAAATTAAAGTCCAAACCTACATCCATGCAACATTAAGACTGAAAATTAAAATGCAGGAGTTAGGAGAGATAATTTTCTCACATTATTGATGACTGGTAACCCAACTCACATGGCACTGTTATTACATTTGATACTGATTATAATAAGACTCTAAACTCCTATAAGATTCAAACCCTTCCCACAACCTCACCAGTATTATGTTCTTAAAAGATAAAAATGTAGATTAGACAAAGAAATGGAAGATAAAAAGTGAATAAGTCTTTTGTAATCATGAATTTAACTTCATTTATTAAGTGTAACTGAATACTCACAATGTTCAAGACCCTATATTAAACTGAAGAAGAGTAATTCAGAGATGAAATTATGAGGAGCACAGTCCTCCAAATCCTTACGATTTAGTAGGAAAATCAGGCGTACACATAAATAGTAAGATGCATACAGGTTAAGTGGCCAGTCTGGTTCATTTTTTATATTACTCACAGAAACAGCACTGGGTGTTTAAATTACTATTAAGGAATGTAGAAAGATGTCCATTTCCCCAACTTATCCTGGCTACTGACCTCAGCTGACCTCTGTGAGGCAGAGCTTTCCTGATGATGCACATCTGGGCCCATCTGTGTGTCTTGCTTACAGTAAAACATAGAAAAAATACCACTGGGATTCAAAATAAGGAAAGGATGAGATTCATATGAAGGAAGAGGTGATGATGGTAAATGAAAATTTCCAAGAGTAACATTATGATAATCTGAGAAGCAGAAATGGGAGTATTAAATTTGTCTAAAATATTTTAATGCAATTGCCTATTTAAACCTTATGGCAATCTTTTAATCGGATATTATATTCTTTATTGTGGATAAGGCCATCGGGGCTTGGAGAATTTCAGTGACTTGTCTAAAATAGTACAGGTGATAACCTTCAACCCAAGCTATCTTATTCCATGTCTATGATTCATTCCAGTAAATAAACTATCCTTTAATTAAGAAAACTTCCTAATTATTAGGATGGGGAAGGAATTCATAGGATTTTTATAAGGAAATGTGAATTAACAGTTTATTGGGTTGGATTATATAGTAAATAAAGGAAATGAAATGGTTGGATATAGATGGAGGAAGATAATAAAAGGTCTAGAAGAGCAAGCTATTAACTTTGGAATTTAATATCCATAGATAACAGAGGAGAGGAAGGAGGAAGGCATGAAGAGAGGATAAATCTGACAGCACAGTGGAAAATGGATGGGAAAGGCTACAAGCAGAGACATCAGTTGGGAGCTATATCAATATCATTAGGAAAGAAAGAAGAAGGGTCCAGACTAGAGTGATACCAGTGGGTAAAGAGAAATTGGGGCAAAGGGGTAGAGATAGACTCCACAAGACTAGAAAACAGACTGGATTTGAAAAGAGACAAAAGTAGAGGGAGGATTCAAAGATAACTCCAAATATTCAAGCTTGAGTGATGTAGAGAAAAATAGTATCATCAACTGAATCACGAAATGCAGAAGAAAAGAATATTTGGAAAGAAAATGTTGTCAAGTTTCAGTCATATTGACTTACATGAAGATGGTTTGAAGAAATTAGCATCTAGTTGGGAATAAAGGAACAATGTTAATTGTGTTTTTTCTTTTCTCTCCTTCCACTCCCCTCTCTCTTTTTCTTTCTTTCATGGCACTGGGTGTTTGAACCCAGGTCCTCATGCTTAAATGCTTCACAAGTGCTGTTAACAGTGAGTTACATACCCAACCCATTTTTTATTTTTTATCTTGACCCAGGGTCTTGTTAAATTATGCAGGCTGCCTCTGGCCACAAACTTGTAACCCTCCTGCTTCCACCTCCCCAGTCCCTGGGATTAAGTCACCACATCCAGCTAAGCATGATTTCTTTAAGAAGGGAAATTACTTTAACCTACTGTATACAGTGGGGCTGGGATTTGGCTCAGTTGGTAGAGCACTGAGCTGCAGTCTCTGAGGTCCCGAGTTCAATTCCCAGAACTGCAAAAATGGGAGAAGGGCCTGGCAATCCACTCCCAAGGTAATCCCGAAACAGTCAGCCATTGAAAACCCTATGAGGGTTGCTATGAGTCAGATACCGACTCGATAGCACTCAACAACAACAACAACAACAACAACTGTATACAGTATTTGATTATACATAATCCTTGGTTCATGACAATCTTTGTTTTGTTAATTAATACTTATAAACTCAACAGTCAACATAAGACTTGTAATATTACTAGTAACACATATTGACTTGTATGTTCCTTTCCTATACCTTGCCTATACATTTCTGATAGTAATTCTGGAGTAACTACTTTCCTAGTCTTTTATTTATGATGCTCTTGGCTCTTTTTGAAAATACAGGCTTATTGTACATATATTCCTAAATAGAATAGTTCTCAGTTTTAGTTGTTTTTAGCTTTGTAAATGTCTCAACTTTTTATATTCATACTGTAAATAATTTGGAACTTACCTTTTGCTCTCAATTGTTGTTGTTGTTGTTAGGTGCCATCAAGTCAGTATCCGACTCATAGCAACCCTCATAGGGTTTTCGATGGCTGTTTCGGGATTGCTTTGGGAGTGGGTTGCCACATCCTTCTCCCATTTTTTGCAGTGCTGGGAGTCAAACTCGGAACCTCAGAGACTGCAGAGCGGCACTCTACCAATTGAGCTAAATCCCAGCGCTTTGCTCCCAATAGTATTGCTAAAATTCATCCTTACTTTTATGCAAGCTATAATGCATCTTTGAAATCATATTAGTCTTGCCTGTAGAACTGTAGCTGTGAATGAAGTAGGGTCAACAATCACTTCCCCTGAGCCTATTCACTATAAGGATTCCTTTTAATTTAAGTATAATATGCTAGCATGAAAGTTTCTAAGGATTTGGCAAAAATACACCATTTTCCTGCAGTAAAATGTAAATTGCATGATATGTGGCAGAAATTAATCTTTGTTCACTGCTATATCTCTCTCTACATTATAACAGATTATCAAGAAATATTTATTTGTATATGATGAAGCAATGGACAGTAATACACAGAAACAGTCTGGTCTAAAGACAGAGTAGATCATTAAAAGATACTATCTTTTTATGTGTGTGCTTACTTAGGAGTGACAACACAGTGTAGCCTCCAAGCTTGTCATGGTTACAATCGCTGCTTCCACAAGGCTATTCTTACAAGAGACAGTAATCCAGTTAGATGAACTATTTTGATAGAATTTGCCAAACAAACTACCTCATTGTTTTCTAGTCATGTCAATATGACATGCTGCATCTTAAAATTCTATATTAGGGTATATAGGAAATGGTTGGTACCAAAAAAGGGACTCTAATATATAACAATACATTTTCAATTTTTACAATATTGGAGTGAAACAATGATATAGTTAATTCTTGTTAGTGGGGTACAAAGATATAAAGCTTTTGCTATTTCCACTGTGTACCATTTTTGGTTATGCTTTCATCAAATTATATAGTTTATGGAATCCTTTGATTAATATGTAGTAAATATATTCCCCTGTTTTATTCCCACATTCATGTAGTTGCATCATATAATTTGAGATTATCCCTTTCTCCTTTTTTCCTCTGCATTATTTCCCTTCTTCATCACCTTTTCCACAATCTTTCATCCTCCCATAGTCTCCTCCCCCTTCTTTCTACTCTGCTTACATTTTCCCTTCACAGATAAGCCTGATTGTTACTTTTTATAAATATGCATATATATGTATACACACACACACACACACACACACACACACACACACACATATATATATATATTCCTTCCTTTAAGTTATATTTATCTCCCCCATGTGAATGAAAGCATATGGCATTTCCCTTCTGATTGTTCCTTTTTATAAATCAATCAATCAATCAATCTATCTATCTATCTATCTATCTATCTACCTACCTATATTCCTTTCTTTAAGTTATATTTATCTCCCAAATATGAATGAAAGCATATGGCATTTCTTTCTTTGGGCCTGCGTTCATTTGCTTAGCATTGTATTCTCCAGTTTGATCCATTTTGCTGCAAATGATATTTCATTCTTTTCCATTGCTGAATAATATCCCATTGTGTACATATACCACAATTTTTCAATTCACTTCCTCTGTTGATGGACATCTTGGCTGATTCCATACAGTTGCAATTGTGAAGAGTGCTACATTAAGTATGGAAGTGTATTATCCCTGTGGTATGATAGCTTATCTTTCTTTGGGTATATTTCCAGAAGTGGTATAGCTGGGTCATATGGCAGTTCTACTCTTAGTTTTCTAAGGTACCACCATATTGATTTTCAAAGTGGTTTAACTGCTTTACAATCCCACCAGCAGTATAAAAGAGTTCCTTTTTCTCTGTATCCTTGCCAGCATTTATTATTTGTTTTTGCTGATTTTGGCCATTCTTAACTGGAGTGAGATGAAATCTCAGTGTTGTTTTGACTTGCATTTCTTTAATGGCTAGGGATATTGAGCATTTTTTCACGTGTTTCTTGGCCCTTTGAACTTCTTCCTTTGAAAACTGTCTGTTCATTTCTTTTGCTCACTTGCATGTTGAATTATTCATTGTCTTGGTATTTGCTTTCTTAAGCTCTTTGTATATTCTTGAAATTAGTCTTCTGTCTGATGTGCATGATGCAAAAATTCTCTCCCTTTCTTTAGACTCTCCCTTAATTCTGCTGATTGTTTCCTTTGCTGTTAGAAGCTTTTTAATGTAATCCCATTTGTTAATTCTTGGTGTCATTTCCTGGGCAATTGGAATCTTGCTAAGGAAATACTTCCCTACACCTATGTGTTAGAGCATATTTCTTCTAGTAGTTTTAAGGTTTCCAGTTTTATGTTGAAGTTTCTTATCCAATTCAAATTGACACTTGTACAAATTGAGAGATATGGATCTATTTCAATTTTCTGCAAATGAATATCCAATTTTCCAAGCACTATTTATTGAAGAGGCTATCTTCTCTCCATTAAATGTCCTTAGCCCCTCTGTCAAAAATCAGGTGGTTGCAGTTGGATGGGTGTATCTCTGGGTCTTTGATTCTGTTCCTTTGGTCTTCAAGCCTATTTTTGTGCCAGTATCAAGCTGGTTTGCCAATAGAACCCTATAGTAGTGTCTGAAGCCAGGTATAGTGATCCCACCTGCACCGCTTTTCCAGTTTAAGATTGTTTTGGCTATACACAGTCTTTTGTACTTCCATATGAACTTAAAGATTACTTTTTCTATTTCTGCAAAGTCTGTTATTAGAATTTTAACTGGAATTGCATTAAATCTGTAAATTGTTTTTGGTAATATACCCATCTTTACAATATTGACTCTCCTGATCTATGAGCAAGGGAGGTCCTTCCATCTTTTAGTATTCTCTGCAATTTCCTTCTTTAGAGTTTTGAAGTTTTTCTTGTAGTGATATTCAGGGTGTTTGGTAAGATTGATACCTAAATATTTAAGTTTTGGTGGGTTATTGTAAATGCAATTGCATCAATTTCTTTCTCTTTGCGTTCACTATTGGGGTAAAGGAAGGCTACTGACTTTTGACTGTTAATTTTGTGTCCTGCAACTTTGCTGAAGGAGTTAATTAGCTCTAAAACTTTTATAGAGGAACTTTTATTGTCCTTTAGGTAAATGATCATGTTGTGCACGAATAAAAATTATTTGACCTCTTCTTTGCCTATCTGTACACCTTTTATTTCTTTCTCTTGCTCGATCTCTCTGGCTAAGACTTTGATTACAATATTGAATATGAGGAGAGAGAGTGGACATCCTTGTCTTATTCCTGATCTTAGAGGGAATAATTTCAATTTTACCCCATTTCATAAGATTTTGGCTGTGGGTTTGTCATAGATGGCCTTTTTAATGTTGAGGTATTTCTCTGTTATACCCAGTTTCTCCAGGACTTTTATCACGAAAGGGTGTTGCACTTTGTCAAAGGCCTTCTCAGCATCAGTTAAGATTATGTGATTTCTGTGTATAAGTCTCTTGACGTGATGAATTACATTGATCCTTGTATGTTGAACCAGACTTGCATCTGTGTAATGAAGCCTACTTGATCATAGTGTATGACCTTTTTAATGTGTTGCTGAATTCAGTTTGCCAGATGCCAGAATTTTATTGAGGATTTTTGCATCTATGTTCATGAGGGAAATTGGTCTATAGGTCTCTTTCTTTGAAGTGTCCTTGCCCAGGTTTGGTAACAGGGTGATACTGGCTTCATAGAATGGGTTTGGGAGTGTCCCTTCCTTTTCTATATTATGAAATAGTTTGAGGAGAATAGGTATGAATTCTTCCTTGAAGGTTTGATAGAATTCTGCTGTGAACCTGTCAGGACCTGGACTTTTCTTTGTTGGGAGATTATTTATTACTGACTCTATTTCAGTGAATGTAATGAGTCTGTTTAAATTGCTTGTGTCCTTTGGCTTAATTTTGGTAATTCATATGTGTTAAGGAATTTATCCCTTTCTTCTATACTTTTGTTTTCTTAGGAGTACAATTTCTTATAGCATATTCCCTGATGATCTTCTGCATTTCATTGGTATCAATGGTTATTTCTTGATTCTCATCTCTACATTTTTTTTAGTTTGAGCCCTCTCTTTCTTTCTTTTAGGTGAGACTGGCTAGGGGTGCTGGTGTATTTTATTAAACTTTTTGAAAAACCAGCTCTTAGTCTCATTGATTCTTCTAATTGTCTTTTTAGATTCTAATTGGGATATATCTCCCTTGATCTTGATAATTTCTGTCTGAGTATTCCTTTGAGGATTGGCTTGTTGTTGGCCTTCTAGTATCATAAGATGTGTCATTAAGTTATTTAGTTGAGGCTTCCCTAACTTATTGATAAAGGCATTAATGGCCTTGAACTTCCCTCTTAGAATTGCCTTTGCTGTATCCCATAAATTTTGGTAGGATGTATTTTCATCCTTGTTTGACTATAGAAAATTTTCAAATTTTCTCTCTGATTTCTTCAGGACCATTTATCATTCAGCAGTGTATTATTTAATCTCCATGAATTTGTAACATTTCCTAATTTTTTCTTGCTTTTGAGTTCTAGTTTTATGCCATTGTGATCTAATAAGGTATAGGGGATGAGTTCTATTTTTCTGTTGCAGCCTCTGCATTTAGCACTGCCTCCTCAGTTTCTCCCTGTGCCCTGTGTTCTCAACCCCCAATTACACTACAGGCTAAACTGTCTCTTTTAGCATCCTTGGACCTGTCATGCCACCTGTCTTGTTGAAAACACTCCTAGGCTCACGCCTTAGTCTAAACAAACTTTCTTAGGCTTGGGTATCCAGCAGTGCCACCCACTCTTCTCCATCCCCCAAACTCATTATCATTCAGTTTCTGGCTCTCTGGATCACAGAAGTGAGGCCAGGGTCCCAAATATCTCTCCCTGATAAAAAAACAGTCCCAGGGTCTGAAACCCTGTAGTGAGGCTGTATAGCCTGGCTTCCTCTCAGGAGAGTCCTGCAGATCTCCACTCCCCCAACATCCCCCTGCAGTACGTATAGTCAGCTGCACACCCTCCCAGAAGGCTCCCAGCTGCCACTTGTCAGCTTATGTAATCCCAGAGGGCCCTGACATGACTCTTGTTAGCCACATGCCATCCCATAGGACTCCACCAGGCTGCTCCCCAGTCAGCTGCATGCCATCCTAGAGGGCTCCACCATACCTCTCTTCAGCTGTGCACACTATTGGAGAGCCAGCCATGCACCATCATGGAGGGTTCTGCTGTGCCTCCTGCCAGCCATGGAGCCATCTGGGAGTGCTCTGCTATACTTCTCTTTAGCTATGTGCACTTCTGGAAGGCTCTGCCACCAGCAAGGTGCCATCCTAGAGGCCTCTGTCATACCTCCCATCAGCTGCACACCTTGCTGGAGGGCTCCACTGTACCTCCCTTTGCCCATGCACTCTTCTGGAGGGCTCTTCCATGCCTCCCACTAGCCATGTGCTGTCCTTGAGAACTCTGCTGTGCCTCCTGCCATCCATGACCATCATTAGCTGTGTGCTCTCCTGGAGGGCTCTGTATCTTCCAAAGCCCTCTGCTCCTGTCTTCTCTGGCATGAGGATTATAGAGAGTCACCTCGATGTTTCATCCTCTTCTCATCGCTTTTATCTCCAGTTTGGTCAGTTGTTTTCATGCAGTCCTTCTTTTCTTGATAATTAAAGCTGTACTCCACTCTTTTTGTTGTTGTTGTTGTTGAGTAGAGAATTTTGCAATTTTCACTTTTTTCCTCCTTGGTTGAAGCATGGCTGTTAACCATCTGCTAGCTTAACCAGAATTCTGATATAGCTAATTCAAAAGGCTGATAAAAAGCAAATAAAATCCTGAGCCTCCTGACTTAATTTTAGATACATAGATATCTTCTGGTTTTAGAAAATGTTATTACTTCAATACTAATTTAGGCTAGCAAAAGATTCTCTTTCATTCCTAGCATGGTAAGGTCATCAAAAGACAAGAATTCATTGGTGATTCTGAAGAGTTTCCAGTAGCAGGGGCTCCATTAGACATTCATTGACCTGGTTCTTTTTCTAAGTTATATGACTTTAGGCAAGTCACTTGCCCAATCTGTATCTGAGTTTTCTCACCTGTGAGCTGAAGAAGTGGAATGGATGGTTTCTGAAGTCTCTTTCAGGTTTTATATTCTCTGAATTTATAAATATAAAAGAGAGGGAGAGCTTCCTCAGAAGAGATATGCATCCTCAGAAAACATACAACATTAAAGCCTCCAGAAAGAAGAACTGGATTATGTGAAGTAGTCAGTCTCTAGACTACAAGAGCCTTCATTTAGAACTGCTTGCATTTTTAAGATGTGGGCTGTGGTTGAGTTTATGATATCAAAGTACTCTTATTTTTTGTTTGGTTTTGATAATTATTTAAATGATATTAGTAAGTTCAACAATAATTTCCAAAGAACAAGATAACAGATAGGAGAATGTGGACTTTTGTCAACATTTGACCCATATATAGGAAAATTTCAAAGACAAAGATGGAGAAATATTAATGAAATGAAAAAGTCAGTAACAAGGATTGGTAGTGATCAACACACTTGACTCCATGTCTATGCCAGGTTATCAATCAGCCATGTTACCTAAGAAACTTTCTTAGGCTCTTTGAATTATTTACTGTAAAAAATAGCTATTACATAGTACGTTCTAGGCATTATGTTTGTTTATAGTGCCTACAGATTTCTAATATTTAATTTTATAACAAATTGTAAGAAGTAGGTATTACTAATCTCATTTTATAGATTAGGAATCTGAAGCTCAGAGTGGCAACATTACTTGCAAATACCAAAATTCTAATCCTGATCTTCTGACTGAAAGCCCCCACCTCCTTCAACTGCAGTTCTCCCTTAGCAAACTATATCAAATCAAGAATACTTATTTCAATTATATGCAAAGCAATGCAACCGTTAAATGTCATTAAGCTACGAATTTCCTAGCTGAAAACATGGTAAATGTAATACAAGTAAAATGAAGATACCTTCTAAAGCTGTAACTGGAAGAGGAAAGATGTTAAGGACTGACTAGGAACAAAGAGCCTGCAGCCATACCACTGTCGTGTCTGATCCATCAGATCTCAGAAGCTAAGCAGGGTTGGGCCTGGTTAGTACTTGGATGGAAGACCACCTAAGAACACCAGGTGCTGTAGGTTTGTGAGAAGGACTCGGCAACCCACTCCCCCAAAATAAGCAGCCATTGAAAACTCTATGAATAACAGAGAAGCACTAACAATACTGTTTCACCTGTTGTACATAGGGTCTCTATGAGTCAGACACCAACTTTATAGCACCTAACAAAAACAACAGAAACAAGGAGAGAGGATAATTCTGGACAATTTGTCTCTGACTTGTAGCTAGGCAGGAATGAGAAAAGTCTGGAGAGAGGTAAGCAATCTGCCAAACTAAGTTAAACGCATGGGATCAGCGCAAGAGAGCTCATTCCTTTACTCCTCTCCACTCAAATCAAGACTGTAGTGCTAAAGGATAGATGAGTAGCCCAAGATTGGCTTTCATCATTGGTTTTTCAACTACTTTTATTGTTTGTTCTAGGTAGTTGGTACCAGTAATGACATCTTGGGTGATGTCTCTCTTGTCTACCTATATTCTGAGAAGCAGATCTATATGGCAAATTACAATGTTTTGGGGTTAAAAGATTGTTATGTAGATATAAAAAATGAGCAAATATTCCTGGGAAGACTGTAATCTGTAAAGGCCATTATCAAGGAGACATTCTAAAAGTGTTATGAGCAATGGCAGAATTTTATATTTTCCATGGTGACCACTTTGTGGAACAAGTTTCAATTGGATGTATAAATCCTTTTCTTGGTTTGTCTTGTTTTGTTTGTAAGTGAGCCTCATTACTTTCCAGTCACACCTGGTGTGTGTTTCTGATGTGGCTGGGAGCAGGCTGGACAGGGGACTTCCCGTCTACTCTCCAGTGTGTCCTGGCCAGTGCACAGGTGTCTCATAGACTAAAATAAGGTTGAGAACTGGGTCATTTGGAGGCTAAAGGCAGCTGGAGTCTTCAGAGGACTAGCTCCTACTGATTGTCTTGGGATTGCTCAGTAAAGGAATGAGAGCTTTTAATTACCAGTAGTTTTGTTTCCTAACCTATAGGAATTCTTTTCCATTCTGAGTATTTCTCCCCTTGAACAGATGTAGACTATGAGGACTTGGGCCTGGCATGTAGTGTGGGATTTCTGTTTCCTATCAAGCAAGATACCTTTACAGATTCTCTTTAGAACTAGAGTTTATTCTCCATCAGATGGATTTTTGTTATGGCTGATTGTGTAGAGGAATATGATAACATTATAAACTTACTTTCTTATCTTTATACAACTTAGCAAGAAAATAACCTAGGTCAAAAGCCTATGCCAGCTTTTGAAATTTTTTTCAAGAGAAGGAAGTCAAAGTAGAAAATTTTGATAATTATGTCATGCCCTGCCTGCCTACCTCCTGGGAGCACTGTACAGATCTATTTAACTAAAAGTGCTTTGTAAAGCAAAATATTCTATTTAGATCCAACGTACAACTATTTGACATGAAGAAAATTAAACCTGGGTTTTGAAGCTTGTGATTAGATGAAAAGGATCTTGAGAGAAAATAAAAACAGCACAAGACTATATGTGGGTATTTTGAGCATGGAGACATGCTCTGCTACTTACCTCCTGCACACATTTTTTCCCCTGTTGTCAGGGAAACCTGGTATTAGGGTAGCATCTGCTGGAAATCTCTCTGGAATAACTGATGCACAATTCAAACAGCTTCACTATTAATGAAAAAAAGCTTTGAGTACAACTTGAAAAATCAGTAAGTTGCTGAAACTCAAGCTGACAAAGAAGCATATTGAAGTAAATGAAGGCTTCTCTTAAGTGAGCTTCACTAAGTAACTGCCAAACTACCAGAGTGGCACATGGTTTTCAATGACAAAGTTCACACTGACAAGTCCAGGAGATGAATTCCACAATACTGTTCTGTGCAAGTCAGATAGAATATGTACAGAGGCAAAATGACCTCAGAGAAGTTTCTAGCAAACATACTACAGAGGAAGAGTACTGATGTATAAAGTTACTGCAAATCTTTCCTTGTATAGTCTGGAACAGTATTCTCTTCCATTTGCCACTTACTTTCATATTCAATAACAACACTTGACAAGAGATACTGACTCAGAATTATTAAGAGGTCTTCCCAGAGCTATGTGACTAACCAAAGAATATATTCTTGTAGCTAGGCAACTGAGCCCCAAAGAACCACAGCAGTTGACATTTCAGTCAATCCCAGGGTAAAGGCTGTCAAATTATCCCCAAATAAGGCAAATTCCAAACTGTACCAATCAACCTTTGTATGTTATTCCCTATCGTTCTGGTTATAAAAGTAACTCACTACATTGTAAGGGGGACATTCTCAACAATTTTCAGTCATGGATGCTACCCAGTTCTATAATCTTTTTGTTTCTTGTTCAAGTAAACTTTGTTGAATTGATTGCCATTTTTTATTTTAGCAACCCATACATACACAGGTGTGCAAAGGACAATATTGGATATATAAGAAAATACTCTGTACCTTGAAAAAGGCTAGACAAACATAAATCAGCATTGTTATTTCACAGAATAAGTAAATAAGCTTTCACAGTAAATAAGCAAAAGACTAAGCTAAGATTTGAAATGTCTGGCAATCAAACTGCTGTCCAAAGGTTTAAGATAAACTATGTAAGAAACTTATTGGAGTGATGAGGTTTTAAAAAATTAAATAAAAATGTCTACTAGGGACTGGGGAGGTAGCTTAGTTGTAGAGTGCCTCCCTAGCATGTGTGAAGCCCTGAGTTCAATCCTCAGCACCACAAGAAATAAAACAAAACAAAAGTCTATCAAGGTAAGGAAGTTCTATATTCATCACCAGAAAGCTAAGAAACAGATCACAAAAGGCTTTAGAAGTGAGCATCAAGGTTTCAGTATAATCATATCCTTTACTTACGGAGACGAAAGATGAGAACTGGAAGTGAGAAGACTCTTCTTTCTCAATATATGAGAAATTATATTTAGCTATAAAATACATGTTTTAGGTAGCCTTAAATTCAACAATTTTTAAGAAGTAAAAATAGCAACATATGAGGTTGAGCTAGGATGGTCACAAATATGAGGCCAGTTACCCTATGCAACTCAGTGAGACTTTGTTTCAAAAAAAATTTTAAAGGAGACGGGTGCTGGAAATGAAGGTCAGTGGTAAAAAGCACTTGCCTAGCATGCATGAGGCTCTAAGTGCAGCACCTCCAACCCCTGTACAGCAAAATTAATTAATTAATTAAAAAGTAAAAATAGAAACTAAATTAACAAATTTTTGTTCTTATTTGGTTTATGAAAAACTGAAATTTAAATATACAAATGGCATCACTATAGTATGAAGTGCTAGTTTTACACAAGCTAATATGCCCTAACCCCCATGTGTCTGTCAGCTTGTTGTGCTGTGGGGGCTTGAGTGTTCTGTGATGCTGAAAGCTATCCCACCAGTACAACAGATACCAGCAGGGTTACCTATGGTGGAAAGGTTTCAGCTGAGTGTCCAGACTAAGGCAGACTAGGTAAAAGGAACCAGCAGCTCACCTCTGGAACAATTAGTCATTGAAAATTCTATGAATGGCACAGAAGAAGCACTGTTGCTGTTGTTAGTTGCTATCACATTGTATCTGACTTATAGCGACCTACGTACAACAGAAGAAACACTATCCTATACTGTGCCATCCCTGGAACTATTGTCAGTGTTTCACTGCCATTCATAGGGCTTTCAATGGCTGATTGTTTTTTGGGAGTAAGCTGCCAGGTCCTTCTCCAAAGCCTACAGTACCTGGTGTTTGCAGACAGTCTCCCATCCAAATACTAACTAGGCCTGACCCTGCTTAGCTTCTGAGATCTGGTGAAATTGAATGTCAGGGGGCTATGGCTGCAAACTCTGTCAAACATAGTGCTGGAAAATGAGCCTCCCCCTAGGTTGGAAGGCATTCAAGAAATGACTGGGGAAGAGTTTCCCCCACAAAGTAGAGTTGACCTTAATGACAGGAATAGAGTAAAGCCCCTGGGACCTCCTTTGGCTGGTGTGGCATGTGTCACTGTGCCCTGCTTTACCATCCCTTTCTTTCCAACCTCCCCTTTTCCATATTTCATTAGGAAAAAGGTTTTGGCATAGTGAAGTGACATGGTTTAGATTTAAAAAGTTCTATCTCTTCAATTAATCCACCTTCCCACAGCAATATCTTCCTCGATGCCAATTATTCCATATATTTGAAACTATCTATGTATCTATGTATGTATGTATGCATGTATGTATATATGTATTTGTGTATCTATCTACCTATCTTTCTATCTTCCTATCATCTATCTATCTATAGTGAGTGCCTATCTATCTATCTATCTATCTATCTATCTATCTATCTATCTATCTATCTGAATGCTAACAAAAGTAGAACAGTCAGAAAGAGCCAATTCATGATAAGGAGCCAGAAGAGATGCCCCAAACAGTACTTCTTAATCACTGTATAACTGGATCAGTCATATACGGCACTGAGCCATGATTACTTTATCTGTTAAATGGAACAAAACAGTCCTAACTATCTCACATATGAGGTATGAGATATCATTTTATAAACTGTAAAGTGCTAGACAAGTGAAATGGAATATTATTGTCTTTATCTTCCCTCTAGTCATTTTTCTAGGCAGGTTAATCAGTGATACCAAAACATCAAGAAAGATTCATGTATTTCAATAATTTTTAAAATTATATAAGAAAATGATCTGGAATAACAAGAAAAAGTTGCCTCTTTTCCTTTACTGTGGGAGTTGAAGATCTTAACATTAAGAATGAGAACTTAAAGTGAAGATTTCTTGACTGTCCTCTGCTCTTTCTCTTAATTTCTTCTACGCTGCTTTCCCTTATACTCCACATTTCATGGATATTTTGCATCATAATTACTACTTTATGAGTTGATGTTTTACAAGAAATGGTTTACTGTGTAATCAAGCACAGAGAATTATCTCAAGATTCACTTACAAGAAATTCAATTATGAATTGCTAAATTTGCTGCTCACACAAAAAAGATTGAAATGTATTTTTTCTTTTCTTTTGGAAATGTATCATTATCCACAACAGATCAGCATTTCTTTGCTTGTTAAGGCTAAATTGTAAGTTTAAACTTTCCATTCAGGAAATAAAATGATACTCTAAAGACTCAGCAGTGCAATGATCTATGATTGAGAGTAAAGTCCTTTACCTGGAATTCAGCAAACATGTTTGAACCTCTTGCTACACGTAAGACACTATTCTAATGGAATATGAGAAAAAAACAAATATGAACAGTACAGATAACTGCTGCTCTCAAGGAGTCAAAATTCTAGTCAATAGAAAAGAAAAAACACTATAACTTGTAAAGAGTATACTGAGAAATACATGAAAACCAGGATCCATGGCACAAAGAAGGAAGGACACTCACTACCAGCTGAGGAGTGAGAAAAAACAGGCTTTCTATACAAGTAGAGTTAGTTTTTGTGTTAGTCTGCTGTCACCAATGTAGAAGAAAAACCAGCTCAAACAAACTTATAGAGGAAAAGGTTTAATGGAAGCTCACAGTTAGATCAATTCATAATAGTGGTGAGGCAGGTGTGGCAGCAGCAGGAGGCAGGGCCATTGGCACACAACATTGCATCTTCACAAGGAGGAAGAGAGGAAGAGAGAAAGAGAAAGAGAAAGAGAGAGAGAGAGAGAGAGAGAGCGCACCACAAGTCTGGGATAGAAACCTCCAAAGGCTCGACCCCAGTGACTCACTTCCACCAAGCTAGACTTGCCTCACAAAGTTCTACAACCTCCCAGGACAGCGCCACTAGCTGGGGACCTAATAACATGACCTTTGGCGGACATTTCAGATACAAAGCATACATTTTGGTCTTGCTTTGGACCAATCTTTCTTTTCTGTGCCCCCATTTCTCCCTTTTGGAATGGGAATGTTTACTCTATGCCATTGTATGTTGGAAGTATGTAGCCTATATTTTGTTTTGCAGGGCCTCACAGTTTATCTTTAGTCTCAGTGGTGACTTTGGTCTTGGACTTTTGAATTTGATTGAGACTTTTAAGACTTTTAGGATTCTTAAAGTTGGACTAAATGCATTTTGCATTGAGATGGCCATGAACCTTTGAGGCCTAGGAGCAGAGTGTTGTGGTTTGAATCTAAAATATCCCCCAAAGGTCATGTGTTTGAATGTTTGGTCCTCAGGTGATGGTACTGTCCTAGGAGGCTGTGGAACTCTGGGAGATGAGACCTAGCTTTGTGAAAGTGGGTCACTAGGGGTAGGCCTTTGGAAGATTACTTAGCCCTCCAATTTAGTCACTCTCTCTGCTTTGTGGGGTCATCTGCCACAGGCCTTGCTGCATGTCCCACAATATGCCTGCCCTGCCTTTATGGACTGAAATCCTTTAAACTATGAGCCCCAATAAATCATTCCTCCCATAAGTTTGGTTTTGTTAGCAAACAGGTTCCAATGGCCTAAGACTTGTATGGTCAGGTTTTGGCATAGTAACAACTCTACTCTCCAGCACTATCATGGTTTGAAACTACACTGTCCCACAAAGGCCACGTTTTTGAATGCTTGGTACCCAGTTGGTGGTGCTGTCTCAGGAGATTATGGAACTTTGGGAGGTGGGATCCTAGCTTTGTGTAATTGGCTCCCCGGTGGCAGGTCTTTTGAGGTTTTTACCTAGACCTGTGGTTCAGGTATCTCTACTCTCTACTCCTGCTACCATGCTTTCCAGTCTGTATGAACTAAAATCCTCTGTGAGTCCCCTATTAATATTTATTCCCATAAATTTCCTTCAGTTTGTTTCTCTGCCACAACAAAGATGATCTGACTAGTATATGTATAATTTTGTGCTAGTTAGGTTGTGCATCACTGTGGCAAAATACTTGACAGAAAAAAAACTTGTGAGAAGAATTATTTATTGAAGCTCATGGTGTAGAGCTGTAGTCCTCAACCTTTTTGGCACCAGGGATGTTTCATGAAAGACAATTTTTCCATGGACTGAGAGGGGTCTGGTTTGGGGATGATTCAAGCAATGGGGAGCAGCTATAAATACAGATGAAGCTTCACTTGCTCCTCTGCTGCTCACCTCCTGCTGTGCAGCCTAGTTCCTAACAGGCCACAGACCAGTATTAGTCTGGAACAACCAAAACTGGGAGGCCAGGTAAAACTTCCAAAGGCTCACCCCCACAGTGACCTACTTCACAAAGCTGTGTCCCACCTCCCAAAGTTCCATAGCTTTCCAGGACAGTGTCACCAGCTGGGAAGCAGAAATTTAGACACATGACCTTTGGGGGACATTTCGGATTCAAACCATAAAAGGATCATACAGTTTACTATGTCCTACATAGTAAGTGCTTCATAAATGTGTTTTGCTTGAGTGGACGAATGCAGAGGCAGCTGGCTCCTGATACTAACTGATACATTCTAATGGAGATAATTCTTCAACTGGTAAAGATATTAACACATTCTCCTTATGAAAGATAGGTAACTTGGTTTTATTTCCTGCTCAAAGTTAGTTGTAACCAAGATATTTTTCCTGACTCATCTAGCCATCAGAAGGAAGCCTTAAGTACAGCCGAAGAGAGAGCCTGAAGAAGTTCTTTTATTGATACTAGATCTAGCCAGAGAAACAGAAGTCCTGACATTCATTTCTCTTTGGGCTTAAGACAGTTCTCTTCTAATCTTTTTTATTGGCTGAAAATTTTATTTACTTAAATCCTACATGGAAATCCAAATTATAAAATAGATAAAACTAATGTCTTGTGGCCTGCAGCTGTACCACTGTGGTATCTGGCCCCGTCCAATCTCAGAAGCGAAGCAGGGTCTGGCCTGGTTAGTACTTGAATGGGAGACTGCCTAGGAACACCAAGTGCTGTAGGTTTCTGAAAAGGAGCCAGCAACACATTCTCAAAAAACAATCAGCCATTAAAAATCCTATGAATAGCAGAGAAGCACTGGCAATAGTGTTTCGCCTGTTGTACGCAGGATTGCTAGGAGTCGGACACCAACTCGATGGCACCTAAAAACAACAACAACAACAACAATAACAACAACAACAACGTCTTGTGATAGAAGTTGTAGAGGACAGAGAGGCAAAGAAAGAGGACTCTAGAATCTCTTCACTTCTAAGGGACCCCTAGGACACCACCATAGAACTTGTAGGACATAACCGCCAGGCGCGGTGGCGCATGCCTGTGATCCCAGCGGCCCGGGAGGCAGAGGCAGGAGGATCGCAAGTTCAACAGCAGAGGCATTCTGCATTACTTAGCAAGACCCTGTCTCAAAAAAAGTAAAAACTGGGCTGGGGGTGCAGCTCAGTGGTCCAGCACTTGCAGAGCATGCAAGAGCGAGGCCCTGGGTCCAACACCCAGTACTGAAAAAAAAAAAAAAAAAAAAAAAAAGAACTTGTAGGACATAGAGGACAATTTGAACTAGAAAAACATATTGAAATGAATGTTAACATATCAACATATTTTTGTTCATTGTGACTTATTACATTATCACTTATCCTTAGAGCAAGATAGAGCCTTGGCAGCCTTCAGTCCCTGTCTATGGATCTGATGTAAAGATAAATTTTGATAGATATGAGTTCCAGAAAGGAGTGGAGTCCAGGAGAGGACAGATATGAGAGGGCTGCCATTCCATGGGTCACTGGACAACCAAAGGATAATAACTTTGGGGCACTGTCAAGAGGAAACACAGAAAGAAGCCTTCAGAGGGCCATATCGCAACACTGCAGCAGTCTGACCTTTTATCATCAGTGAAAAGGAATGTGACAATTGTTAGTTATCATTCCAAGACATTTCATGATTTAAATATCACCTGGAGGGAGTGGATCTTTGAAATACAAGCTTTTTGATTTTTGCAGTAATGATGAATTATCCCCTAGAATATCAACATGAAAAATACATGTTTGAACTGAAAACAAATTATATGTTTTAATTTTACAACGATTCAACAAATGATTCCATTTTAACCCATGACAAGGGTACTGGCTAGGCTGGAGACAAGAATAGTTACACCACTGTGTGGAGCTAGGTAATAACTTCAGCAGCCTGCAAGCCCCATGGACACTGGATATGAGGCCCACAAGAAAGTCCAAGAAATGAGGCAGATTTTCAAAAAAGAGAAAATAGACAGGGAGAGAATTAAAGATTTTTTCTATGATTTTCAAATTTGTAGGAACTGAAGATTTCATACATTCCAAATGTCAACTTTCAGAATTTTTAAAAATTTTTCTAGTTTTAGATTGAGAAAATATGCTTTGAAGTCCTGGCACTTTCACTTGCTAGGTCTATAACTAGTTATTTAACCTCTCTGATGTGTATAGTAGAACTAATAATAACCTGATATTGAACTATAGATGATAAATTCAAAAATATTTAGTATTTTAAGGTTATTATCAGATCATCAGTAATTCTCTCTTGTGCCTATGGGAGAGTGTCATGGAAGAATACACTAGAGTTCAGAAAATGGAGCACAATCCCTAGAGAAAATTTTGAAATAAAACACTGTACTCATGCAGGAAGTACTAAAGGAGTAGAGTAGGCAAAAGACAACCATTAAGGAACCCTGATTAGGATTCTTCAGATCAGAGAGGAAACAATACTTTTTAGGGGAAAAGAAAATCCTTGAGTTCTCCAGGAACAAAACATGTGACAGAAGTTGAAAAGAGACAGAAAAAGGAGAATCTTTGTTGATCACTGGTTCCCCTCCAAAAGGTGAGGGGCAATGAGGTCCAAGCCTTGGAGAAAATACTGGAAAGAAAATTGCAAAGCAATTAATGGGATATAGGAAATTCCAATGCCCCAAGTCATCAATGTTGCCTCTGGTAGATCTTGCCAGTAATTTTGTGGCTAGGAAACAGGAATAAACCTAGAAAAAAAAATGTGTGTGTGTGTGTGTGTGTGTGTGTGTGTGTGTGTGTGTGTGTGTGTGTGCGCGCATCCCAACTTAGAAATATTTGCCCTGTGAACTACCAATACATACAAACCGCTGCTGCTTTGCTGTTTCTTAGTTCCTCCTATTCATCCTGTTCAATGCCAAGGAAGGGTAGTCAGTGGAGGCAACCTACAACTAGCCTCTACTTCTTTTTATAATCTCCTGATTCAAGTTTAGAAGGACACATCTCAAAAGTGAGGTACTCCAACCTGCAATTGGTTAAATAATCTTTGAATGACTAGCCTAAAAATCTTAACTCTCATTTATAAGTGTGTTCAGAAATCTTATACAAGTGCAAGGAGAGGTTTTTTTTTTTAATACAAAAGCATCTGAAGCCAGGCACGGTGATACATAATTGTAATCCAGCAACTTGGGAGCCTGAGGCAGGAGAATGGCAAGTTCAAGGCCAGAGGCAGTGTGCATAACTTAGTGAGACCTTGTCTCAAGATAAAAATTAAAAAAAAAAATGGCTAGGAGTGGAGCTCAGTGATATGATAGAGTGCTTGCAAAGCATGCGTGAGGCCCTGGGTTCAACTCCCTAGTACCCCTCCCCCCCCACACAAAATAGCATCATATATTCATGGTCTCAGATAATGGTATCTAGATTTTTGAGATCTTGAGAAAATACATAATGAAGACATTCAAAAACTTTTGAATGAATATAATTTTTATTACTTATAATAGTAAAATATATACTTGAGAAGTACGTACTATGATATATATATATATATATATATATATACTAATATATGTTATACATACTACATAAAACATAAAATATTTTCAGCCTATAGGTAATGATTTGTGTATAAGTGATTCAAAGATCTCTTCTAATTCTGCACATCCCAGTAACCTGTAGTTCCTGTGTTTGAAACCATTGATTTATAACACCAATCTTACACACAAAATGTGTTTTGGGTCCTAACTGATCAACCAAACTAATAAGCTAATGATGATAATGGCTAAACATTGGAAAAAAGCAATACATCTTAACTTTTTAAAAACTTGTTGTTCCCTCACAAGGAGTCTTTACAGACATTTAATTTTATCACCCTCTCTCCTCCATGAAATTTTAATACCATATATACACACTATGTATCTGTTTTAAACTGTTCATACCATAGCCAATTGGAGACCCACAAACTATTGTAAATTTAAGTTCTTCACATATATATTCCCCCAAGAATCAATTTTTCTCCAGATTAAGGGTTGTATTGTTTTTACTGGGAATACATGGACTGAGGATTCATTTATTCAATATTGTATTTAATCCTTACACTGTAATAAGTATTATTATTGTTCCCATTTTACAAAGGAGGACACCGAGACCAAGAGAGCCTTCTATGGTTTGTTTTTATGAGTGTCCCTGAAAGGCCCATGTGTTAAAGACGTGGTCCCCAAGGTGATGCCACTGGAAAGTGCTGTGGACCCTAAGAAGGTAAGGCCTTGTGAGTGGTCCTTAGGTCACTTGGGGCATGCTCTTGAAGGAGATTGTGGGACCCCAGTCTCAGTCTTTTTCCTGCTTTCTGGATAATTCTGTAAGCAGTTTCCTCTAACATACACTCCCTACCACCACCATCAGGCACACTTACCAGACGCCCAAAGCAATGAGCCTGCCTGATCTTGGTCTGGAGCCTCCAGAACCATGTACTAAATAAAACTTTTCTCTTTATAACTAATTGTTTCAGGTAGTTCAGTGCTGTAATGGGAAATTGACTAATACAGAGGCTACATAAACTTTTTCAGTTTGTTGGACCTACCAAGTGTACACAAGGACATATAGAAACACTATACATGACACATGTCCCATGCTAGCCAATAAGAAACTCACAAACAAGCTGAACCTGAAGAATGATAGTATGCAAACCATATTTCTGTATCAGGAGAATCTGCTCTCTATATGGCTAGGTTTCCTTTCTCTAGCATTCATTATCTGATAAAGCCTGGAAAGTCTTTTCTGGGTTGGCAATACAATAATTTTCAGCACTATTAATCAAAAGTGAATTATTTAACTTAATGTTCTAAATATTTTGAAATATTAATTTCCTAGTAGTCCAAAGTGGGAGAAGGATATGGCAGTCCAGTCTGGAAAACAATCCCAAAACAATCAGCCATTGAAAATCCTAAGAGGGTTGCTATGAGTCGGATTGGACTCAACAGCACCTAACAACAACAAAGTAGTCCAAAGAATCCAAGGAAATATGATTCTCTGACCATTTCCTTTTTTTAACCCTTAGAGACTATGTGAGAACATATTTTACTCTGAGATAACTTTAGAAAAAAAAGCAACAATATCTAATTGTGTCGTTATTTTTTTGTCCAGTGTTTTTATTGATATCACAAGAGACGGATGTATAAACTACTGGCACTAAAAAATTTTAAGAGATAATCTCAAATGAAGCCCAACAAACTTTCTTCTAGTTAAGAAATGAACTAAGACTTGAATTATATTGGAGAACCTTATGTTATAAGCTAGAAGAACTAACTTAGTGGCCATGGAAGAAAATAAAGTTACACATTATTTTTTTAAAAATAGAGGGTGTGTTAAATAGCTTTTGGTTGTGACAAGATACCTGACAGGACAATGTAAGGGAGGAAAGATTTATTAGGCTCACAGTTTCAGAGGCTCAGCCCATGATGGCAGAGAAGGCATGGCTGAGGAGGTGGTAGGGCCTGTGGTGAAGAACAGACGTTCACATCATGGCACATTAGGAACAAAGAAAGACAAGAACTGGGGGCCAAGGTAAAACTTCAAAACCTGCCCCAGTGACCCATCTCTGCCAGCTATGTCCCATCTCCAAAAGTTCTACAGCCTCTCAAAATAGCACTACTACCTAGTGTTAACTGCAGCCATAGCCCTGTGGCATTTGATCCCGTCAGATCTCAGAAGCTAAGCAGGGTCGGGCCTGGTTAGTACCTGAATGGGAGACCGCCTGGGAACACCAGAAGCTGTAGGCTTGGGAGAAGGACCTGGCAACCCCCTCCCAAAAATAAATCTGCCATTGAAAACCCTATGAACAGCAGAGAAGCACTGACAATAGTGTTTCCCCTGTTGTACAGAGGGTCACTACAAGTCAGATACCGACTCGATGGCACCTAACAACAACAACCTAGTGTTAAAACATGAGCCTTGGGAACCATATTATATTCAAACCATAATAGAGGGTATGCTAAGTGATTCCTAAGATATTTCCAAATTGTTAGGTAACTAAGCGTAGTTTTTAAAAAATGTGGGAGACTTCTGCTTCCAGCCAAGGTGGAATAACAAGGACCAGATTCACTATGTGAAATAATGGTTTTCGAAACACTGCACATTATGCAACAAAAGACTGTGAACTTGAAAAGATAAGAACCAAATAAGGTAAGCACTGCAATTTCTCAGCATTCTGCCTTAAGAGAGCTTAAAGGTCATGGCACAGAGAAGAAGTGACGAGGGAACCTAATAGACTCCTTGATTTGAGAAGATGAAGATGAGATTCTGAGAAGAATAAGGGAATTATTTCAGGATATGAGGGAAGAAAGAGCTACACAGAGACATAACCTCGAATATCTGCATAAGGTCCTCAAATATTTAGCAGCATACAGATAAATACATGGATATGAAGAAACTATCTAAGACCAGGGAAAGAACTACCCAAAAGTGCCTAAAAATAGTATTCATACTAGCCAGAATGGGAAAATTCAAAATTCAGAGGTCATTATATAGAGTGCTCAGAAAACTCTAGGTTCAGTTAAGGAGAATACCAGCACTATATGGAACACTGCTCCTGACAACAAAGTTCAAAACACTGTATGAGAATGCAAAAATACACAGGTCACTATGAGTCAGATACCGACTCGACGGCACCTAACAACAACAACAACAACAAGGTAAAATTCATAGTATCTGGCATTTAATCAAAGATCATTCAGTTTGCAAAGAGGCAGAAAAACATGACCCATAATATGGAAAATAATCAATTAATACAAAACAACCTAGAACTGAAATTAGTAAAAAAAAAAAAGACACCAAAACAATTGAAGAATTACTATAATTATATTCCATGTATTAAAAAATTAAGTAGAGATATGAAAGATATATTTTTAGAAGACTCAAACAGAATATCTAGGGCTTAAATCTATAATGTGTGAGATAAAAGATATTCTGGATAGGATTAACAGCTGATTGGACAATACACATAAATATTTTCTAGCTACAGTAGTCAAGGCAGTATGGTATTGGCATAAAGATAAGCACATCAACCAAACAGAATAGAGTCCAGAAATAAACCAACACATTTATGGAAAACTGATTTTGACAAAGGTGCCATGGCCAAGCACTGGAAAGTGAAGATCTATTCAACAAATAGATGAATTAAAAAGGGGAATGAGGAAACTTTTGAGCTTGATGGACATATTCCTTAACTTGATTATGGTGATATTTTATGAATGTATGCATACATCTAAAGTTATCAAGTTGGACACATTAGAAATTTGAGTTTATTGTATGTTAGTAATGTACTGTTAATTTGCTGTTTTCAAAAAAGAAAAGTGAATAAACAGATTGTTTAGATAGAATAATAAAGAATACATAAACAATTTAAGAAGCAGATAAATATTTGCTAATGGGAATGACAATGCAGTTTAGTATTTCTTATGTAAAGAAGGCTTATTTATTTTGAGAATATTAGTATATAGTTTTTAAGTAACAAGGGTTTGGGTTTTTTTACTAATGAAAGTAATGAAAAGATATGTGAAAAATGGTTTAATACAGTTCATAAGGGAAATTGCCTTAACTCTTTGGAATAAAAAGTATGATACCCAATAAAGTCAATAATACATGAGAATAATTTCCTTTCTGTAGATTTTTTGGGGGCCAATAATCCTTCAGTAGGGCTGGGGTTTAGCTCAGTTGGTAGAGGGATGCTCTGCACTCTCTGAGGCCCTGGGTTCGATCCCTAGCAGCAAAAATGGGAGAAGGACCTGGAAGCCCACTCCCAAAAACAATCCTGAAACAATAAACCACTGAAAACTCTGAATAGCAGAGATGCACTGACATAGTGCCCGGCTTGGCACAGTGTTGGGTAGTGTTTCATTCTGTTGTATAGAGGGTCCCTATGAGTCAGACTCAGCTTGAATGCACCTAACAACAAGCCTTCAGTATATTGGTTTTGTCTCTAAAACATAGATTCTATATTTTGAGTTGTCATTGACAGGAAAGTTTTCAATCTCTTTTTATTTTGAACTCGTTTGTATTTCTACAAAGTAAGCAAAAAGGAGTCATTTCTAGGAGTTATTTCAGAAGGCCAAAGGATCTGGCAGACCTCACCCTGTTTTAATTGGAATTCTATATAAATTAAATTAATGCTTAACTAGAATTTTAACTTGAAATGCACAAAAGGAATACATTTGGAACACATTGTTCATTATATTTGTTATTCATACCACATTTTAAAATACTATTGAAAAGCAGAAGGTCTAAGTTTTATAAAAATAATTACAAAAAGGAGAAGTATCTTCTTTCTCAGTGGCTAAAGTGATACTGCAGAACATTATTAATATACAACCCCAAGATAACTGCAAAGACACATGGTTCTCAATAAGTTGTATCCAATAAATAGAGATATGAGTACCAGTGAGTGTTTACTGGGGATTATCTATATGATTAAAAACAATAACTGATATGTTTAAGGGCTTACTATTTGTGGCCTCCATGATCAACATTTTGTCCCTATTATATATTTAATCCCTCAACAAAACCATAATATAGGTATTATTTTTCTCCTTATTTTACAGATAAGTTATCTGAAGCATGGAGAACCACGCAACTGGTAAATGGAACAGCTAGAATATAAACCCAGGCAGCTTTTATTAATGTTTGTATTATATATATTTATATATGTCTATTAAACTTTTAGTTCTGTTAAGAAAATATATAATAAAAAGCTCAGAGTTCAGTATGCTTACATCAGTGTACATATGTTCAAAATTCACCATCCACACAGATATGAAGACTTCTTGCAAGAAGGGGAATGAGGTCTCAAGTGAATAAAAAAATTATAAAATGATTTACCTGTGTTAATGCTGATAATTGTGTACAAATGCTTTCCATTCACCATCCAATGTAGGGGGAAAGATCTAGTTTAATCAACACAATGTATTTGGTAACGGTTCTGAATGTGAGAAGTCTGGAATCAATTTCACTGCACTAATATCAAGGTGTCAGAAGGGCTATTTCCTTCTGGAGGCTCCAAGGAGAATGTTTCCTTCACTCTTCTAGCAACTGGGGGTCATCTGCATTCCTTGGCTCATGATTTCTTCTCCAAAATAGTCCAACCTCTTGCTCCCATTGTAACATGTCCTTCTTCTTCTGTGTCAAACCTTTCTCTGCCACCCTCTTTCAAAGACACTGTAGTTACATTTAGGGTTTACCCAGATAATCCAGGATAACCTTCTCATCTCACAATCCTTAACTTAATTACATCAAAAATTCCTTTTTTGCCATATTAGTTAACAGACATAGGATCTGGGGATTAGGACATGTATACATTTGGGGGTCATTATTTACCTGCCACATCAATGACTAGGGCCCATGGTTATTACATAAATTTTTTGTGTCTTAGAATAATTTGCCTCTACCTTTCTCTTAGTTCACTATTCTCCAAAATGTATTCTTTGGTATACTAGTTTTTCAGAATGTTAAAGACAGTGAGAGAGAAGTAAGTTCAATGGTCAGATTCGGTTGAAAAATACAGTAAATAAAAAGTTAAAATTTCCTACTACAAGACTTCTCAGAGCCTTTAATATATGAAATAGCATTGAAAATTCCCAAGAAGAGAATATAATTTATAGCAACCCTTATGTTTATTTTGCCAGAGAGCTTCTTTCCATGCAGAATTTCATGAGGTTAATATTCCACTGCACACATTTTTGGAGTATCTGATATGTAGGATTTATGTAATTTTCCTCTATTTCTGATTTACATATGTGGCATCCTTAAAGCTAGGAAATGCTATATACAAATGTGACTCTTTTCAATTCCCATATGGGAGTGTATCATAAGATGCCAAGACTTCACAAGAAGGTTAACTACATAGACACTATAAAGGCAAACATTTCCAAGTTGATTAGGTAGGTTATGAAAGTGGGCTTGCTCCTCTCTTTTCTCTAATAATAATGCTGTTATCACTCATGGGATGTGAGTTGACACAAGGTAGAACAGGGATAAACTTAGGGATATTAAGTATTATGAAGGGATTTTTAAAATTCACACAATATTTAACATATAAGTCTTTGTGAAAACAACTCCTTCAATCTAGGTTTCAGATGTCATTTTCATGACTCCCCAAATGCCAAGTCTAATAAATATTTCTAGGATTCTGTAAACTACACTAGTCTCTGTCTTCACTACATTACCTTAAAGCCTCTAAGAGTATATAATACTAATGAGAAGAATTTAATAGTAGGAACACCTTATATTCTAGTCTAACCATTACATGCCTTTGGTCATGTCACCTCTATGGGACCATGTTTGTGCATCTATATAATGAAAGAATAAGTCAGTAAGGTCATATATCCATAATTGTCTATAATTTCATTAACCCAAATGAAAAGTTTGTCATGATCTACTTACCCAACTGCATCTGATAAACCTAGAGTCATTGAGTCACCAGTGGTTATAGCAAAACATATTGGTGACAACTCTCTCAGAGGGTGTAGTTTTGCATACATGTTTTATTAGTCAGCTTTGCACTACTATAATGAAATGCAAGAAGAAATTAACTTGTGAGAAGAAAGGTTTAGTTTGGCTCATTTTTCTGGAGATTCCAATCCAAGATTGGATGGCCGCTTTGCTATGGGCCTCTGGAGAGGGCAGCATATTATAGCAGAATAAAGGACATGAATGGTAGGAGCAAACCACTTACATCTTGAGCCAGGAAGCAGAGGGAAATGACAGTCCCTTTCAAGGTCATCCCCTTAATAAACTAAGAACCTCCCATTAGGGTCCACCTCCTACTAACACCACCCTGGAGACCAAGCTGCTAACATATGGACCTGTAGGAGACACTACTCATATTCAAACCATAGCATGATGTTACCAACAATCTCACTTCTATAAAATAAGGCAGTCCTAACTCAGGGTGTAAGGCTAGATTCAGAAATGGGGAAGTTTATAGAACTAATTTGTATGTTAAAGTTTTAACTAAGATGGAAGTAAAAGATTTTTTTTTTTTTTGCATCACTGTAAACAAGACAACATGATAAACAAATCAGGGAAGCCCACTTCTTTTCACAGAATACAGCTGGAAAATATAGGTAAAAGAATGCTAGATTTGAAGTCAGCCAATCTGAATTTGAGCTCAAGTCTACAACTAATTAGCTGTGTATCTATGAACCCAGAAAAGCCTTGTTTACATATCCATAAATTATGAAAAATAACATCTATATATCCATTTCACAGGGATACTGAGAAATTTAAATGCAATAATGTATGAGAAGTGGGCTTTTCAAAGTGAAAACCTCTAAGCAAATGTAAGTACTCCCAACTAATGATGCCTGAATTTTTTTGTTTCCTATGCAAGTCTGATGTCTGCTTAGGAAACGAGATTAAGGGGGTAAATAAATAAAACTAACAACCAGTTAGAGAAAGCAGGCACCTAATGAACATACTTGACAAAGGAAATGAATTAAATCAAGAAAGAGTTGTTGTTGTTGTTGTTGTTAGGTGCCGTCGAGTCGGTATCTGACTCATAGCGACCCTCTGTACAACAGGGGAAACACTATTGTCAGTGCTTCTCTGCTGTTCCTAGGGTTTTCAATGGCAGATTGATTTTTGGGAGGGGATTGCCAGGTCCTTCTCCCAAGCCTACAGCTTCTGGTGTTCCCAGGCGGTCTCCCATCCAGGTACTAACCAGGCCCGACCCTGCTTAGCTTCCGGGATCTGACGGGATCGGATGCCACAGGGCTACAGCTGCAGGCTCAAGAAAGAGTGGTTGACTATTAATGTGCAATGGTTATAATATATTATGCTCATACAATAACATAAGAAATATAAAGTAGAGAGAAGAATATAGTATATGGCAGGACTGATTTACTGTTATTGTAAAATAGTCCTTCTATAAATGTAGTCTAGGAAAGAAAAATATGGAAGCATGGGACAGAAAAATATAATGTAAAATATAAGTTATTAATAAATTATAAATGTAAAAGATGTCAATAAATTGTAGATAAGATGAAATGTATTTGATAAATAAGTTCAGTTAGTTTGAGAAATAGAGAACTGATAGACAATCCTACCTGTTACATTATTCTTACTGTACAATATTACTGTAATATATGAATTTTTAAATTCAGTAGGATAGAAGCACTTCAAAATATTTCCATATTCCTTAAGGTCAGTAAATACAAGGAGTCAAACTGATTTTTTGGTGCTAAAGAAAGGGAATGACAGAATAAGGTCATACATACAATTATAATTGAAAGCTTTCAAAATAAGCTAAGATGTTCCCCAAATTAAAATGATCTGATTTAATGATTTTGCAACTTTAGGATGGTGCAAAAGAAATACTCATTCAGTAGAAACTACACTTAATTTTGAATTTGATCTTTTCCCAGCCTAGTGATGTTTAATAAGAATACTCTCCTTGGATGCTGGTAAAACCACAGGGGCCAATCAGCCATGTGATCACAAGGGTAAACAGCTGATACTCTACAATGTACTGTGTTGAATGAATGAGGTATGTGTGGAAGATATCAAGCAAGTAATTTCTATTCTTTGGGTCTCAGCTTTCTCATCTATGAAATGACAGACTGGATAAGCTAGTGCCTGGGACATAGTATGAATTCAGAATATATGATTATTTCTCTATTGCACTTAAAAAGAAAGATTCATATGCTTTATTCCTCCTAAAATACCATAGTTATCCCTTAGTATCCTCTAAGGATCGGTTTTAGGACTTCCCTGCAGCTAAAAAGAATCCATGATTACTGAAATCTCTTGCATAAAATGGTGTAGTATTTGCATATAACCTATGCACATCTTCCTATATATTTTAAATCACCTCTAGATCATTTATAATACCTAATAGTATGTAAATTCTCTGCCATTGAAAACCCTATGATCAGCAGAGAAGCACTGACAATAGTGTTTCCCCTATTATACAGAGGGTCGCTATGAGTTGGATACCGACTCGACAGCACCTAACAACAACAACAACAACATGTAAATTCTAGGTAAATAGTTGTTATGCTATATTATTTAGGGAATAATGGACAAAGAGAATTCTGTACATGTTTAGTTAAAATGCAATTTTTATCAAATATTTTCTACCTGTCCTTGTTTGAATCCATGGGTCTAGAACCTGTGGATGCACAGTGCTGACTCCAACTGTTTCTTCTGGGAAGAACCTGGGACTCATTCTTCTTTGAATCCCCTTCATGTCTTAGTATAGTGTTACATATATTATATGGATTCTATTTTTAAAATTGAGATAAACATTTCCATTTTTCAGTATCAGGAAAAATATGCCTTCGCTCCAAAATGTGAATTAATATGTGACAGTACATTTGTGGAGGTGTTTGCAGCCTATATTACAGCATTCATCAAAGACCAAGCAATAATAACTCTCCATAACTTCTTTCTCATATCTCTTTGCCACTGTTACTCCACCACTCACTGCAAACATCTCATCTCTTTGTATTTCAGTTTGGGTAATTTCTATTGACATATCTTCAAATTCACTGATTCTTTTCCTGCTTGTATGGGATCTTACTGATTAATTCATGAAGAACAGTCTTCCTTTATGATACCATGTTTTTTATTACCAACATTTCCATTTCATTCTTTATTGTAGTTTTCATCTCTTTGCTAGAATTCCCCAATTGTTTCATGCATGCTATCTACTATTTCTGCCTGCAGCCATACCACTTACCACTGTGGCGTCCAATCCTGTCAGATCTCAGAAACTAAGCAGGGTTGGGCCTGGTTAATACTTGGATGGGAGACTACCTGGGAACACCAGGTGCTGTAGGCTTGGGAGAAGGACCTGGCAACCCACCTCCAAAAAACAATCAGCCATTGAAAACCTTATGAATAGCAGAGAAACACTGACAATAGTGTTCCGTCTGTTGTTCATAGTCATTATGAGTTGGATACCTACTCAATAGCACCTAACAATAACAACAACAATCTACTATTTCTAATCAAGACTTAAAAAGAGTAATTATTGTTGTTTCAATTCCTGGATGACGGTTCAATCATCCAAGTCATCTCTGTGTCTGGCTCTGTTGGCTGATATGTCTCTTGATAGGGGGCCTGTTTGGTCTTTGTTTGTGAGTGCATCTTGCATAATTTTACTAAACTTCACAAATTATATGCAGAATAGTAGAGACCAAAATATACATTAGTTATCCTTGGAAATTGGCATGGCTTTTTTCCACATTAGTGGGGTGAGATTGAGTCAATCTGATAAAGAGATAAATTGATGTTGTTATTGTTGTGGTTACCATCAGAACAATCCCCAATTTAAATCACTTTAGTATTATCTTGTGCTGAGGTAGGATTGATCTGCTGGAGAATGATTCTCAATGTGCCTTTTGTACCCTTCATTCTAGGCCTTGGCTGTGCTTCTGTAGTTCAGAGTATCTAGAAAATGTCTAAATTTCGTTTGCCCTTGCCTCTACCCTTCATGAAGCAGTAGACTGACATTGCTTATTAAGTAGTGTTTACTGACCCAGTGACAGAAGGTTAGGAGTAGGTATTTTTTTGCTGTTTCTTTCCAGCCTTAAACTTAGGCAGGCCTGGTGTTCCTGGGACAGGGATTTCTCAGTGATTCTTCCTTATCCCAAGGAGTATAAGACTAGTAATGATGTGGATCCAACACAGTTTCTTACCCTACATCAGGAAGTAGATAGCTTTTTATTTCAATTTTGCCAGTCACAATGAGCCTATGTTTTGTGGTGACAAAGTTTTCTGCCCCCCTACAGTGACTTAAAGCTTCTGTTACTTAGGAGGAAGGAGTCAGCTGAGAATTATGCCTTTCCTAAAGTGGCAGACACTCTTCTCCTCAAGCCCTACATAATCAAGAGAAACTGTTTAGTCTCTGCTTCACTACACCCTCAATCTTTCTTGTAAGCATCCCATGGAGAAGAGCTAGCAACTGAGTATGAACTCTCCTTTTGTTCGACATTCCCAAAGCACTCATGCCTAGCCCACATTCAGTATTGGGCTTGGCAAAAAAAAAAATTTATGTTAATTTGTCTTGCCTGTTTAGATGATAACTCCATCTTCCTGAGCTCTACTACAGGAAAGAAACATCCTCTTCTGAAGCACCTGCCTGTCTACAGATTTTAGATAAGGTGGCTTCCTTGCAATCTTAGCTAACTGATAAGTTTATACTATGATTTTTTATACTGTTTAGATTTTTCTTATTGTTAGGGTAGGAGTGACACTCTTTACAGCTTTCTATACCATAGATGGAAAATGCTCACATTACAGCTTACAGATTTTTACTTAAATAATAAGTTTCCACATTATTATCATTTCAATAAGAAAGAATCTGTACTTATATGTATATGAGTTTTCATTTCTATAGGCAGGATGATCAGTTGAATCTGTTTATTGATTATAAGAATGCAATTTCTGTGCCATTCTTTTTCCCACCCTTTATTTCACATATGGGTTCTGTTCTGAAGTTGATGGTAAGCACATTTGTACCTAAAGATAGAATGGCACACAAACTGCATTCTCATAATCAATAAGCAGATTCAGTTGACCATTTTGACTATAGAAATGAAAACTCATACATGTATAAATATCAATTAAAGACCCAGGGACCTCCATTTACCTATGTGGCATGAATCAAAATGAGGAGGAATAACTGTAAACATCCATTTATAATTGGAACATGGAATGTACATAGTATGAATCTAGGAAGATTAGAAATCATTAAAAAGGAAATGGAGCACATAAACATTGACATTCTAGGCATCAGTGAGATAAAATGGACTGGCATGGTCCATTTTGAATCAGATAATCAAATAATCTACTATGCTGGGAATGACAAATTAAAGAGAAATAGGATTGCATTAATCATCAAAAAAGACATCTTAAGATTTGTTCTGAAGTACAATGCTGTCAGTGATAGAATAATATCTATATACCTACAAGGTGGCACATTAATGTGACTATTACTCAAATTTAGGCATCCACCAGTAAGGACACAAATGAAAATAGGGAATATTTTTACCAGATCCTGCAATCTGAGATAGGTCAAACATGCAATGAGGATGTACTGATAATTAGTAGTGACTGGAGAATAAAAGTTGGAAACAAAGAAGGCGGCTTAGTAGTTAGAAACTATGGCCATGGTGACAGAAACAATGTTGGAGATTGCATGATAGAACTTTGTCAGACCAATGACCTTTTCATTGCAAATACATTTTTTCACCAACATAAACAGTGACTATATACATGGAAGTTACCACATGGAACATACAGGAACTAAACTGAATACATTTGTGGAAACATAATGGAAAAGCTTAACATCAAATGTCAAAACAAGACCAGGTGCTATTGTGGATCAGCCCATTAACTGCTCATATACAGGTTCAAACTGAAACTGAAAAAAATTAGAACAAGTGTACAAAAGCCAAGGTATGACCTTGAGTATATCTCACCTGACTTCAGAGACCACCTCAAGAACAGGTTTAATGCATTAGACACAAATGATAAGAGACCAGACGAGTTGTGGCATGACATAAAAAATATCATTCCTGAAGAAAGCAAAAGGTTATTAAAAAGACAGGAAAAACAGAAAAGACCAAATTACATATTAAAAGACAACGGCTGGAACTTGCCCTTGAACATTGAGCAGCTAAAGTAAAAGGAAGACATGATGAAGTTAAGGAACTAAGAAGACTTCAAAGGAGAGCTCAAGAAGACAAAATCAAATATTATGACATGTGCAAAGAACTGGAGATAGAAAACCAAAAGGGAAGAACATGCTGTTTTTCTCAAATTTAAGGAACTGAAGAAGCTGGGCTTGGTGGCACATACCTGTAATCCCAGTGACTCGGGAGGTAGAGGAGGAGCATCACAAGTTCAAGGACAGAGGTGGTCTGCGTAATTCAGTGAGATCCTATCTCAAAATGTAAAAAAATTGGCTGAGCGTGCAGCTCAATGGTACAGCATTTGCAAAGCATGCAAGAGGGAGGCCCTGAGTTCAACCCCTAGTACTGAAAAAAAAAGTGGCAATAGTGAAGGATTCTATAAGGAAAACTTTAAACTATGCCAAAAACACCAAAAGAAGATGGAAGGAATACACAGAGTCATTATACAAAAAAGAATTGGTGGATGACCAACAATTTCAAGAGATTGCAGGTACTGATGGATGAAATAGAAGCTTCCCTGAAGGAACTAGCAAAACATAAGGCTCCAGGAATTTATGGAATATTAATAGAGATGTTTCAGCAGCACTGAAGGTGCTCAATCATTTATGCCAAGAGATTTGGAAAACAGCTACCTAACCAACTCACTGGAAGAGACCCATATTTGTGCCTATTTCCAAAAAAAGAGATCCAACTGAATATGGAAACTATGAAATGATATCATTAATATCACATGCAAGCAAATTTTTGCTACAGATAATTCAAAAGTGACTATTGCCGTGTATATACAGGGAACTACTGGAAAAGCAAGCCAGGTTCAGAAGAGGGCATATACCCAGAGACATCATTGCTGATGTCAGATGGATATTAGCAGAAGGATGTCTATCTATGTTTTATTGACTATGCAAACACATTTTACTGTGTAGATCATACCAAATTATGGATAACACTGCAAAAGAATGGAAATATCTGAGCACTTAATTGTCCTCATGAGGAATCTGTACATGGACGAGGAGGCAGTCTCTCAAACAGAATAAGGAAACAGTGCTTAGTTTAAAGTTGAGAAAGGTATGTGTCAGGGCTATATACTTTCACCGTACCTGTTTAATCTCTATGCTGGGCAAATAATCTGAGAAGCAGGACTTTATGAAGAAGAACATGGCATCATGATTGGAGGAAGACTCACTAACAACCTGTGTTATGCAGATGACACAACTCTCTTTGCTGAAATTGAAAAGGATTTGAAACATTTACTAATGAAGATCAAGAATGTTGCCTTCAGTATGGATTGCACCTCAACATCAACAAAACAGAAATCCTTGCAACTGGATCCATAAGCAATTTCACGAAAAATAGAGAAAAGATTGAGGTTGTCCAAGATTTTGCTTTACTTGGTTCTACAATCAACACCTGTAGAAGCAGCAGTCAAGAAATCAAAACATTCATTGCTTTGGGAAAAGCTGTTGCAAAATACCTCTTTAAAGTGTTGAATAGTTAGGATGTCACATTGAACACACGGATGCTCCTGACTCATGCAATGGTATTTTCAGTTGTGTCATATAGTTGTGAAAGCTGGACACTGAATAAGGGAGACAGGAGAAGAATTGATGCTTTAGAATTATGTTGCTGGAAATGAATATTGAATATACCATGGACTGCCAAAAGAACCAACAGGTCTGTCCTAGAAGAAGTGCAACCAGCTCCTTGAAAGCAGGGATGGCTAGACTGCATCTTATGTATTTTGGTCATGTAGTCAGGAGGGACCAATTCCTGGAGAAGAACATCATGTTTGGGAGAGTGGCTGGTCAGTGAAAAAAACGAAGACCCTCGACTAAATGGATCGACACAGTGACTGTAATAATGGGCTTAAAAATAAAAAAGATCATGTGCCTGGAACAGAATTGGGAAGTGTTTCATTCTGTTTTACACAGGGTCACTATGTGTCAGACCCTACAGGACAGTACCTAACAACAACAAGAACAAAGCTCCTATCAAAACCTCAAATCTCTTTTCTGCCTATTTAGAAGATCTTCCACCAAAAAGCCCTACCCTGATTATTCATGTATTTATGAGCAGCCAGTGCAGTGTATGCTAATTTGAATGATTCAAGTTTGAAAAAGTTTGATCTAAAAATAGAAATGAAATCTCAAATATATGCAGATATTTTTTAAATTGTAAAAAATATAATATCAAGGCTGGCAGGCCACATGAATTGTAAATAGTCTATAATTTTTGCTTCATGTTGTTGTTGTTGTTGTTAGGTGCCATTGAGTTGGTATCCGACCCATAGCAACCCTCATAGGGTTTTCAATGGCTGACTGTTTTGGGATTGCCTTGGGAGTGGATTGCCACGTCCTCTCCCATTTTTGCGGTGCTGGGAATTGAACTTGAGACCTCAGAGACTGCAGCACAGTGCTCTACCAACTGAGCTAAATCCCAGCCCTTTTTGCTTCATAGTGGTACCATTTAAACTATAAAACAAATCAGGCATTGATTCTAGTAAACTGAGAACACTATTCCTAATCAAGCTGTTTTAGTAACTACTATATAGTTATTTTAACATTGTCTATCTTTGCAACTTAAAATATCTTTATATTTATAATAAAGCCATCCCATTATTCATTTGGTACTGGAACTTGTGCTGACAACTATCCTCAAGAAAACTGGACCAGACAAAATGCCATAAAGAATACCTGACAATCACCACAGAATGTCACATTGCTAACTTTGGAGTGCAGTTTCTCCTGAGTTACTTTCATTTTGTTGAGAGAAATTTAAAAGAATTAAAAGGACCACTAAAGCCCAAAATTTTCTATAGTAACTACAATACTTTACATTTAATTCTCTAAGAAATGTAATCATTACTTAGTTTTAAATATTTAAAAGTTTCAGGATTCTATCCTCTCATAATTTGTTATAATGACTATCTTTTTGTATTGACCATGCCACTCGTTACAACCCATCTGATCAAAGAAATTGATAATAATACTCCACAATACATTTAGCAGAAACAGAAGTTTGAAATGTCATTACACTGGCTGGTCCAATCACTTCTCTCTTTTAAAAATTTGATGTTTAAGGTGGTGCTTTTGTTGTTGCCAAGCATGTCTTGGTCTTGTGTCATCTTCTAGCTTTGAGTGAATAGCTTTTGTTATATGCAAATGCAGAAGACTGTAAGTGGGAAAAGTTATGTCACATGGTCCCAGGAGACCTTGTCAATAAAAGAAAACACCATATCATAGAAGATTCTGCCAGGCAAGAATTTCTTGAAAATTTGGAATTTGCTCTCAAACATTATTATAGCATATTTTTTCTGTCAAATATCTCTTTGAAACTTGGAGCAATTAGTAGAATTTTGTTGTTAGGTGACATCAAGTTGGTGTCTGACTCAGACAACCCTATGTACAACAGGCAAAACACTATTGTCAGTGCTTCTCTGCTATTTATAGGGTTTTCAATGGCTGATTACTTTTTGGAAGTAGGCTGCCAGGTCCTTCTCCTAAGCCTATGGCACCTCCTGTTCCCAGGCAGTCTCCCATCCAAGTACTAACCAGGCCAAACACTACTTAATTTCTGAGATCTGATGGGATCAGACACCACTGTGGTATAGCTGCAGGCAGTAGAATCTTTAAATGCTAACTTTATGGTAGTTTTTCTTAATTACCAATTTAAAATTAAAAGCTTATCATAAAATTTCATAAAATTTAGTGGAAAAGAAGAATGAGCAAAGGAGGAAAACAAAGAGAAGATAGATTCCTGTATTACCTAGAAAACATACAATCATATTTTGTTTTGTGCATTTGATTTTCTTCTAGATGGCTGTGCATAAATAAGGGTATTTTAAAGAAAAAAGAACAACAGCCTGAACCTGAGATGTGTTATTTTACTTTTATTTTACAAATAATTTTAAAAATCAAGTGCTTTATATTTAATATGAAAATCACAGGCTATCAGAGACAAATTAAAAGTCCTGAAAGAGTATCTTGTGTAACACTATCCATTTTACATGAAAGGAAACAGCTCCAGAGTGGGAAAAGGAAGTAAGCTTGTGGCTTCTAGTTCAATGAACTGGCTTTATACTTCACCATCATAAAAACCTATGTCTAGGTTATTTGTTCTACACATCTAGAATACTATGGAATGGGCCATTGCTTACTTAGGGTATGAGATTCTTAATTATTAGCTATCTCTAAAAAATTCTAACTATTATGAATATTGGAAAACTTTCCTTTATTGACACTGCAATGAACCTTTATTAACTGAGAGTGAATGTATACTTTTAAAATAATTTGCATTTTCATAGAATTACAAAATTTTTTAGGTGAAAGGATCCTTCAAGTTTTAACCTTCTCTTAAGTTAACCTGACTTTCCATATAATGTTGGAATCTTCATTATAACATTCATGCTTCATGGCCACCTAGGTATTTCCCTGGAAACACTCCCATCTTTGAGTTTTTACTACTAAGAGTATTTTTTTTTGATTGTGACAATATTCATATCCCTTTGATCTCTCTCCTCAACACCTCTACACCAAGGGTACTACATTTTTATGACACATAAAACAAACCTTATCTCTCTCTTCCATATGATAGCCTTTCAGAAGTAGGAGGATGTTCAACACATGGCTTCTCCTCTCCAAGAAAAACAGTTGTGATTGCTTTAGATATTGCTCATAGAGCATGTTTTGGAGGAGGTGAATCATTGTGACAAAGCATTCAATGTTAAGTATTATACTCTGAAGTTTCAAATCCTATAACCACACCTGTTGAAAGTATATTTGGAAACTTATTATCCTGTTTGTATCTGTTTCTCTCGTACATAAAAGAGAAACAGTAAAGTATTGATTCGATGGTACAGTTATAAAGATTCAGATAAATAATCTGTGTACAACCTTGAGCTGGATTAGGTGATCACCGATCCAAACTCTTTGTATCTTCCCTGTGTTAAAATTATGCACTGATGCTCTTTGTCCTCTATCTAAAGGCTACAACTGTGGGTGAAGCATATTTTCCAATAATTTTGGATTTAGCCCAAAATGACTCACTTTAGTCAATGGAATATCAGTAGAAGTGATACTATCAGAGACTTTTTAAAATACTTGCATAGTTTGCTTGCTCCCTATGATCTTCTGTAAGGACATGCCCCAGAGAGTCATTTGCTGTTGTTAGGTGCTAGTGAGTTGGGTCAGACTCATAGCGACCCTCATAAGGTTTTCAAAATGGCTGATTGCGTCAAGAGTGGATTGCCACGTACTTCTCCCATTTTTGTGGTACTGGGGATTGAACCCAGGTCTTCAGAGAGCATAGCATGGCACTCAACCAACTGAGCTAAACCCTAGCCCAGAGAGTCACTAGAATAAATAAGAAAACACAATAAAGCTGTTTTGACTCCAACCTGCAGTCTAAAGTCAAACTTAGCCATCTCCCCCAAGACTAGCAGAGTCAGAACTGACTCATACACACTTTTGGGAAAAACAAAGTTTTTTCTTCTTATTGTTGTAAGGTTATAGAGACTTTGAAGTTGTCTGTTAAAACACTGATCAATTATTGCCACAATAATGCTGCAGAATAAAGTACCCCAAAACTCAGTGGTTTATATACAACAACAAGCATTTATTTCTATCTCCTTGTCAAGAGGTTGGCTGGAATTCAATCAATCTAAACTGGTCTTGGCTGGAATACACTCCAAAAGCTGCAGACTGGGTCGGCTCCAAATGTGTCCCATCTTCCTGAGACCAGCAGCCTCCCAAGGCATGTTCATCTCAGGGTAAAAGGCAGAAGTGCAAATGGGCAAACTCAACTAAGACAACACAGATAACTTTTGAGTTTTGACTATTACATCTGCTTGCTTAATAGCAGTCAAATTCACATGTACATGTCCAAAATCAAGAGGAGGACAAGTAAAGCCCCTAAACCATGAGTCCAAAACAAGTCACATAGCCATGTAGCCATATTCAATATCAAATAAGCTGGAAAGTATACTCTTCCAATAGATGTGAGGAGAAGGAGGAGTGAATATTTGCTATTGGGGATTTTTAAAGCACCCCATACATAGGGTCCCTCTAACCAGCATGAGGGGCTAACACTCAGGCTACATTCTACTCACTCCTTTATCCCCCCTCCCATCCATCGAGTGAGCAAAGATGGCCCTGGCCAGCTTGACCAGCCTCAACTACCTCAATTTTGATTGGCTACCCCTACCATCTCAGTTAAATAACTGCCCCTACATGGCAGGTATGACAGTTCATCTGCTGTACCTGTCAGTAATGTGCCCTGATTGGCTAACCCCAGCACACACCCCCTCTGGGACCCTATATAAGCAGGGCTCCTGGACCCCCTTGACCCCACCACTGTTCTCTGTCCCTCAACTGCTGTCCAGACCCCATCACCTTGATCCAGCACTCCCCAATCCAGCAGAAGATCTCCAAGCAAGCCTAAGCATCAAGACCAGGGGCCCTGAAGCACTGAAGGCTACAAGCAAGCCACGAAGAGCTTCCCAATTCCTCCCACCCTTGGGAAGAAGGGAGACAGAGAAGGCAAGCTGCAAGAGTCAAGACCACCTGACCTCCAGCCCAGCAGAACACCAACTGCTTGTAGCTGTGCCTTTAAGGCTGAGCTGTTCCACCAGTGAGCCTACAGCATTCTATGCTACAGGCTTAGAGCTAGCACTTGAGCACTTGACAGGGCCTGCTTGCTGGTTGCACCCCACCTAGGGAGTAATCCAATAAACTTCCCTTTCCTGTTTCCCACAGAAGGTCTCCAGAGGTCCTTCTTTGGTGCCTCCAGCCACTACACCAACTGGTCCAGTGGGTCCCTGATACCCACTTGGTGTCAGGGCAAGGCTCTGACCTCTGCTGGGCCTGAGCTGAACCTGACAATTTGCTGAATAATTTAATCAACCACTGTTAGCAAAAACTAATACATGCACACAATAGAATGTTTGGTACATAAAAACTGGTAAACAAATGCTAGCTATCACAAATAAATATCACATTGATTCAAGTTTTTCTCCGTTTTGATTACTCTTCTGTAAATACACTTTATTACTTTCCCCTTCAAAAATAATATGTCAAATGAGAAATCAACAGTTCATATATGGTCTGATTAAATGAAATTATCATAGCCCCTTTCTATATATTCTTATTTTAAAATAGCCTAAGAATTAACTTTTTTTGTGTGGTACTGGGTTTTGAACCCAGGGCCTCACACTTGCATGCTTTGCAAGTGCTGGACCACTGAGCTGCACCCCAGCCCATTTTTTTACTTTTCGGGACAGGGTCTCGCTAAGTTATGCAGACTTCCTCTGGTCTTAAACTTGTGATCCTCCTGCCTCTGCCTCCCGCCGAGCTGCTGGGATTATAGGCATGAGCCACTGCACCCTGCTCAAGAATTAACATTATTATTGGTCCCACCTTTGTCACCTAAAACTCTTGTCTTTCATACAGACAAATACCTAACATCTCTTTCCATCAGATAGCAAATCATTTGGTTATATGTATATTTAAGTACAACTCACTATATTTAATTTACTTACAGCCTGTTCACATAGGTTTGGATTTTGGTTTTATCACTTGGTACAGCCTTCACACCTTCTTGTCACACAGGCATTCTCTACCTTCATCCAAGTCATTGACAGAAGTATTCTGCTGCCAGCATAGGAGAGAATGCCTTGACTGGACTGCATGCATGAAGGGAAGCTGTGAAATCCCTACCCATAAAAACAGAGCTGACAGCTTCCAGCAAGAGTAGACATCCTGAAAACACTGACAATTCTATGAGTTCATCATTCTTTCTGTGTTCTTGCTGAACAGTTTCTTTCAGCCTATGCTGAGGCCATGAAACTACATGAAGAGGACAATGGAGGCCCAAATTTTGGTAGAAAGAAAGTTATGCTTATGGAAAGTAACCAGTGAGTCCTAAGAGCTGCCCTCAAACGAGAAACACTATCCGATAGAGAGAGAAGAAACAGCTGCAGCATACAAGCAGAGTTCCCATTGATGGTAGAGAGGATTGAACACTTACGATGCAGAAGGCAATGTCAGGAATATCTAAACAGGAAAACTGTGAGAAGAGAAAGTATTTCTCATAATTAACCAAATAAGTGTTGATATTCATACTGATTACTCTTTGTTGTCTTTTGAAAAGTAATAGTTGAACATGGATTTAAAAATCTAATGGTATAAAAAGGCATATAGTGAAAAATAATTCTCTCTTTTACCTCTAGTCAACTTCTAGAGGCAACATTTGTTACTCAGGTTCTGTAATAGCTCTGCATAATTATTTCCATGTAAAAAACAAACAAACATATTCATTTATATATTTAATAACCAGAAGGAAAAAGAGCACATGGAGTCATTTAATATTGAATATTCATTTTATACCTGGTAAAAGAAAGTCGAACCTTTGCGTTCCAGTCACCAGTAATTATCAGTACATCCTGATTGCATGTTTGGTCTATTTCAGATTGCAGAAGCTGGTAGAAATCTTCCATTTCTTCATTTGTGGCCTTAGTGGTGGATGCATAAATTTGAATAATAGTCATATTAACTGGCCTTCCTTGTAGACATATGGATATTATTCTATCACTGACAACATTGTATTTCAGGACAGATCTTGAGATGTCTTTTCTGATGATGAATGCAACCCCATTTTTCTTTAGTTTGTCATTCCCAGCATAGTAGACCATATGATTATCTGACTCAAAGTGGCCCATGACAGTCCATTTTAGCTCACTGATGCCTAGGATATAAATGTTTATGTGCTCCATTTCTCTTTTAATGATTTCTAATTTTCCTATATTCATACTATGTACATTCCATGTTCCAATAATTATTGGATGTTTATAGTTGTTTCTCCTCATTTTGAGTCATGCCACGTCAGCAAGTGGAGGTCCCTGGGGCTTTACTCCATTTCTGTCATCACAGTAGACTCTACTTTGAGCAGGCAACTCTTCCCTAGTATTCTTTTGAGTGCCTTCCAACCTGGGGGGCTCATTTTCTGGCACTATATCTGACAGTGTTTCTTTGCTATCCAAAGGGTTTTCAGTGGCTAGTTGTTTCAGGAATGGTTTGCCAGGTCCTACTCCCTAGTCTGTCTTAGTCTGGAAGCTCCACTGAAACCTGTCCACCATGGGTGACCCTGTTGGTGTCTGAGATACCAGTGGCATAGCTTTCAGCCTCATTGCAACACACAAGGCCCCACAGTGCGGCAAACTGACAGACATGTAATCAGGATGCAACTGGAATGCAAAGGTTGGAAACAAAGAAGAAGGTTCAGTAGTTGGAAAATACGGTCTTGGTGACAGAAATGATGCGGGAGATCACATGACAGAATTATGTCAGACCAATGACCTTTTCATTACAAATACATTTTTTCAACAATATAAATGGTGATTATACACATGGACTTCACCAGATGGAACATACAGGAATCAAATTGACTATATATGTGGAAAGAGATGATGGAAAACCTCTATATTAAATGCCAAAACAAGACCAGGTGCTGATTGTTGATCAGACAATCAACTTCTCATATGCAAGTTCAGACTGAAGCTGAAGAAAATTAGAGCAAGTTTTTGAGAGCCAATGTATGACCTTGAGCATATCCCACCTGAGTTCAGAGACCATCTCAAGAAAAGGTTTAATGCACTAGATACAAGTGATAGGAGACCAGATGAGTTGTGGCATGACATAAAAGACATCATCCAAGAAGAAAGCAAAAGGTTATTAAAAAGACAAGAAAAAAAGAAAAGACCAAATTACATCTCAAAAGAGATGCTGGACCTTGCCCTTGAATGTAGAGCAGCTAAAGTAAAAAGAAGGCAGGATGAAGTTAAGGATCTAAACAGAAGATTTCAAAAGGCAGCTCTAGAAGACAAAAACAAACACTATAATGACATGTGCAAAGAGCTGGAGGCAGAAAACCAAAAGGGAAGAACACGCTCTGTGTTTCTCAAGCTTAGGGAAGTGAAGAAAAAATTCAAGCCTCAAGTGGCAATAGTGAAAGATTCTACAGGGAAAATATTAAATGGTGCAGGAACATCAAAAGAAGATGGAAGGAATACATAGAGTCATTATATAAAAAAGAATTGGTAGATGACCAACCATTTCAAGAGGTTGCATATGAAGAGGAACCAATGGTATTGAAGGACGAAGTGGAAGCTGCCTTGAAAGAACTGGCGAAACACAAGGCTCCAAGAGTTGATGGGATATCAATAGAGATGTTTCAACAAACAGATGAAGCACTGGAGGTATTAACATGTTTATGCCAACAGATTTGGAAAACAGCTACCTGGCCAACTGACTGGAAGAGATCCATATTTGTGCCTATTCCAAAAAAAGGGGATCCAACTGAATGTGCAAACTATCGGACAATATCATTAATATCACACACAAGCAAAATTTTACTAAAGATCGTCCAAAAGCGACTGCAGCAGTATATAGACAGGGAATTACCAGAGAATCAAGCAGGATTCAGAAGAGGGCGGGGAACTAGGGACATCATTGCTGATATCAGGTGGATAATTAGCTGAAAGCAGAGAATATCAAAAAGATGTCTACCTATGTTTTATTGACTATGCAAAGGCATTTGACTGTGTGGATCATAGTAAATTATGGATAACACTTCAGAAAATGGGAATACCAGAGCATCTAATTGTGCTCATGAGGAATCTGTACGTAAACCAGGAGGCAGTTGTTCCATTAGAACAAGGAAACACAGCCTGGTTTAAAGTTGAGAAAGGTGTGCGTCAGGGCTGTATACTTTCTTCATATCTCTTCAATTTATATATTGAGCAAATAATCCGAGAAGCTGGACTTTATGAAGAAGAATGTGGCATCAGGATTGGGGGAAGACTCATTAACAACCTGCGTTATGCAGATGACACCACTCTGCTTGCTGAAAGTGAAAAGGATTTAAAACATTTACTGATGAAGATCAAAGATCATAGCCTTCAATATGGGTTACGACTAAACATCAACAAAACAAAAATCCTTACAATGGGTCAGTATGCAACTTCACAATAAATGGAGAAAAGATTGAGGTTGTCCAATATTGTGCTTTGCTTGGCTCTATAATCAACACCCATGGAAGCAGCAGCCAAAAAATCAAAAGATGCATTGCTCTAGGGAAATCTGTGGCAAAAGATCTCTTTAGAGTATTGAAAAGCAAAGATGTCACATTGAAGACAAAGGTGCATCTGACTCATGCCATGGTATTTTCAGTGGCATCATATGGTTGTGAAAGCTGGACATTGAACAAAGGAGACAGGAAAAGAATCGATGCTTTTGAATTATGGTGATGGAGACATCTATTGAATATACCATGGACTGCCAAAAGAACCAACAGATCTGTCCTAGAAGAAGTCCAACCAGAGTGCTCCTTGGAAGCAAGAATGGCCAGACTGCGTCTTACATATTTTGGACATGTAGTCAGAAGAGATCAATCCCTAGAGAAAGACATCATATTTGGAAGAGTGGTAGGTCAATGCAAAAGAGGAAAACCCTCCACCAGATGGATTGACACAGTGTCTGCAACAATGGGTTTAAACATAAATAAGATCGTGTGCCTGGCACAGAATCGGAAGTGTTTCGATCCGCTGGACATAGGGTCACTATGAGTTGGACTCAACTCGACAGCACCTAACTACAACAACAGAAAGTCATCTGAGTTACACATATGAAGTTCCTGAGGTTCACAGAGGCTAATTGGCTTGTCAAGTTCATGAGCCTATAAGAGGAAAAGCCAATATCTGATCTCAAAATCCAATCCTGGGGAACGTGCCCTTAATAGTCATGAGTTTATGTAAGGGAAAAACATCCATCATATCATTTAGGAAATGTTTTTCAAATCTGTCAATCAGTTGTGGTTATTTAAAGAGGGAAAATTGGGTTACCAAATAGTTGTGACTACAAACAAAATCTGTGCCCTACAAATTTAGTCACACAATCTGTGTGTGTGTGTGTGTGTGTGTGTGTGTGTGTGTGTATGAGGATGTCATAGTCCATTCCTGAAAACACTCCTGAAACTATCAGCCATTGAAAATTCTATGAGGGTCACTATGAGTTGGACCCAACTTGATGGCACCTAACAACAACAACAATATATGGCACCTAACAACAGTGTGTGTGTGTGTGTAATATATATATATATATATATATATATATATATATATATATATATATATATTAGTTGGGGATCTGGTATGTCTCAAAGCTCTAAAATATTCTAACTGAAAACTATCCTAAGAAAAAGGAAATGTTTCAATTTGAATTCCTTAATTAAAACCACATTCATAATTCTAAGTATTTAAAGAGAAAGTTAAAGAAGAAATTTACTTTTGCACATCACAGAGATTATAATAAACACAGAACCTTGCCAAAAGACATGCCTCCAGCTGCACTGAAGAAACATCAGAGTCGACCAGCACTGCAGTTTCAGCAAGAGAAAGACTGAAGGTAAAGCCATGTACAGAAAGTCAAACAACCATAATGCAAAACTCATGTTCCCTCTTGGAGTTGAATTCTGCAGAAATGCATCTTACATACCCATATGCATACACACATGGAGCTACAGTTGTTCTCACTATTAACTCAAAAATCATCATCTGCAAATCTGTTCTCTTGAGGTCCACCAAGGCCATGGATGTTTGCTCCATAAAACCACCACCAATTTAGGGGCAAACTCAATCAACTTGTGCCTAAAAATGATTCACATGTGTCCTTACACTGTAGAGCACATACATCAGGGATTTCTCAAAGCTCTACATTACTGCTTGGCTGCTCCAATAAGAGAATGCATATTTATTTTGTCAGGACATACATCATGGTAGAAAAAAATGTCCTTCAAAATTTCTATAATTCTTAAAAAATCCATTGTCTCAAATGTGGAATGATATGGTATACCTGTTAGGGAGAAAAGGTGGGTCCTCACCAGTCACCAGCTGGAATGGGAATAATGCTTCCTAGTTTCACTATCAAAAATGTTTATGGTACCTACACTATGTATAGAAGCTTATACCAGAAGCTAGGAAGGTAGAAAAATACTCTACAGGAAATCAAAGGCTATGTGCATCTCTTACAGAATACTGATGTGTATGAAATATCTTAAAAGAACTGCTGAGTGCACAGAGAAGTAAACAAATACACAAATAAGTATACTTAGATACCAGTATATAAGGGCAGGACAGGGTTAATTTTATCTACATTCATGACATCTATTACTATCTATATGGTAAACCCTCCTATAATTTGCTGGCTGTACTCTAGATTTGTATAGTCATTACCTTGAACACTCCACCTGGAATTTCAAAGGTACCTTAAGTGTAATATATCCAAATGTGGACTCATTTTGTCCTCCTCCAAATATTCTACTTCTTCAAAGCTATCTCTTTGATAAAGAACATCATTTTCCCAGTTGCTAAAGACAGAAACAGGGAAGTCATTGTTGACTTCTCTCTCTCCTCTCCGTACCTCCCCAGTTATTTAACCTATCACCCAACTTCTCTCACTCATCTACTTCTTTTGATCCCACTGTCAACACTGTAATCCAGTCCCTATAATCTCTAACAAGGGCATCTGCATTAACTTCCTAACTAATGTCTCTGCCTTTGGCTCATTCTTGTTCATTTCTGATTCGATCTTTTCATTGTTTAAAAAATATCAGTGGCTCCCCATTATCACTAGACTAAAGCATCATATTCTTAAATACGGCCTACAGTCTTCTGCATGCTCTGATTTTTGTGTCATTCTCCAGCTCCATTTAGCTCCTTAATTCCTTCTGTTCCACCAATCCTTCCCATTTCCATTCTGACCCAATTAAATGTTTAATTGCTAGGATACATTAGTAACTCTCTAATTTCTGTGTCTTTGAATCTCTTTCTTCAGACTGGAACATTCTTTTACTCCTAACCACTTTAACCCGCTTATTTTATTCATCTACCAATAAAATAAACTCCAAAAGAACAAGTACTTACCATTCTGTCTTGTTCAGCTGCCACCTTGGCACCTAGAACAATGCATGCACATGATAGATGCTCAATAAATATGTATTGAATGAATTAATGAATTTGTCAGATCTCAGCATCACTTCCTCAATGAGCACATCTATGACACCTAGAAACTACTTGCAAGTAATAAGCTAGAAAAGTTTGTTTCCCTTTTCTCAGTTATTATAGTCCTGTGCTGCCTGTTGTCCAAAATCTGGAACCTATCTCATATATTTTGTCCAGCATTTTATTTAAGTGGGGAAGGTAATCCCTGTTCCTATTATTCTATCTTGGCTGTAAGTAAAAGTTCCAGGTCAGTTTTAAAGAGTAGACATCACACACTTTCCCTTGGAATTACTACATATTAGTATTCTCTGTGGTTCTCCTTACAGTTAGACTTCAGCCTTTAGTAACATCTTAATCTTAGAAGGTAAGTTCAACTAGGCTAGGACTTTATTTCTGTATCCCTGGAGCAATGTGTGCAGGACATGGCACACACTGAATAAAATAAAAGTAGAATTAAGTTTGTATCAAATATCCTTGTTCACCACATATCTGCTACCTAACCTACAGTAGGACATAAGCCTTTGAGAACTGCAATCCTATTAAAATTGGTATATTGGTTTCGGAAGTAAAAATATTGCATATTTAATTTTTACCTATCTAATTTTTTTAAGTTTACTAATTACAATAATTAAATTTTACTTGTTTAATTTATCACATTGCTTACCTTTAAAACTATGCAACATTTATTTTGAATTATGATTTGCCATGCACTATTCCAAATCTTCCCTGCAGCAGAACCACTGTAGGATCCAATCCTGTCAGATCTCAGAAGCTAAGCAGGGTCAGGCCTGGTTAGTACTTGGATAGGAGACCACCTGGGAACACCAGGTGCTGTAGGCTTGACAGAGGACCCAGCAACCCACTCCCCAACAACAATTAGCCATTGAAAATCCTATGAATAGCAGAGAAGCACTAACAATATACTGTTTCTCCTGTTGTTTGTATGGTTGCTATGAGTTGGACACCGACTGGATGGCATCTAACAACAACAATTCTACACCTTACCTGATTTAATCTCAAGAAATTTACAAGATAGGATTTATTATTCCCATTTTTGATGAGAAAATAAGGCACAGAAAGATTAAGCAAAATGTCAAAATGGCTGAGAAGCAATGGAGTCAAGATTTGAACAGAGTATGAGAGTTTAATTTACCTAAACTACCAGTGGGGTACGGTGGCACACACCTGTAATCCCAGAGACTTGGAAGGCAGAGACAGGAGGATTGCAAGTTTGGGACCAGAGGCAGTCTGAGTAATTTAGTGAGACTCTGTCTCAAAAAGTAAAAAATTGGGCTGGGAGTACAGGTCAGTGGTACAGCGGTTGCAAAGCATGCAAGTGCGAGGCTCTGGGTTCAACCCCCAGTACCACACACACAAAAAAAATTGTTTATACCACTTCCTAGGACTTCCTGCCTGCAGCTGTAGCCCTGTGGCATCCGATCCCGCCAGATCTCGGAAGCTAAGCAGGGTCGGGCCTGGTTAATACCTGGATGGGAGACCGCCTGGGAACACCAGAAGCTGTAGGCTTGGGAGAAGGACCTGGCAATCCCCTCCCAAAAATCAATCTGCCATTGAAAATCCTATGAACAGCAGAGAAGCACTGACAATAGTGTTTCCCCTGTTGTACAGAGGGTCGCTATGAGTCGGATACCGACTCGACGGCACCTAACAACAACAACAAGGACTTCCTACTTCTTAATAAAATTATAACTGGTTTACAGTAAAAGACACCCATATATTTTATGAAAAACAAATTTAAAATGAAAGTTGTAGTGATAGGAAGCATGTATTTCTTTAAAAACAGGCTAATGTCTTACTGTAAAAGGATGCAGATTTCAGTGCCAAGTTTATCACTCAGGAGTTAGAGGGAAATTGACTTGGTCAAATAAATTCTACTTTATGTTAAAAGATGCTAATTTATATTCTAAGAGGAATTTATACCGTAGGTTCTTATAAAAGAAATAATTCACAACAAAATAAGCCATGTTTTTAAAGTATTTTTAAAGGAAATATTCAATAGGATCCTGTATATTAAGGTCATATCTAATATCATTAATAAACTGCAGAGGTGTAATACTAACATCACCACCAAAGGAAAGCTTCAATAAAAGTGTATATGCAGGATAATAATGTAATGAGATTCAGGTAACAGTCATCTGATCATTTTATCTGTTCTGAGAATAGAATTTGTACTTCACAGAAAGATAGTGAGAAAGCATATCTCCAACTTCTACTGTAATGGTCTTAGCTAAGATGCTGGCAACAACTGTGTAAGTGACATTTCAGGACAGAGCTCTCTAGTGAGAGCCTACAGTGAAGGTATTTTTTCTCTTGCTACTGTTTACAAGAAAATCCATACACTTGGAATATTAATGCATAGTTTACAAACTTTACATTTTATTATGATTAGAACTGGAAAAATCTGCCCTAAATCTGCATAGAAGTGGGCTACAGGGTGACTGAAAATCAACTGTTTCCTAACAAAGTAAAATATAAAAGATAAATTTTGGCCAAGAAAATTACTAATTTTAAATACATTCATTCAGTATTCAACAGATATTTACAGAGTGCTTGCTATGTGCCAGGCTATGTGCTAAGTAGCGAAGTATTTCCTCAGATTAGTTGATTTAGGAGGCATTGCCTCTGGGTAGCCCTACCAGAACTGGTTAACTTACTTTTAACTAATACCTACCACAGCACCTTTCAAAGTTAGTACCACTTTCAGTATTCTAGCTCATGCCATCTTCTATCATCTACCAACCTAATATTTACCTGCCTATAGCCATACTACCCTGGCGTCAGATCCAGTCTGATCTTAGAAGCTAAGCAGGGAAGGGTCTGGTTAGTCTTCAGATGGGAGACCACCTGGGGATACAAGGTGCTTTAGGCTTTGGAGAAGGATCTAGCATCCCACCCTGGAAACAATCAGCCATTGAAAACCGTATGGATAGCAGAGGAGCACAGATAATAGTGCTGGACATAGCACAGTGTTGGGCAGTGTTTCATCTGTTGTACATAAAGTCACTATGAGTCAGATCCAACTCTATGGCCCCTAACAACAACAATTATTTATTTAATATTTTTCCACACTGAGCACTTTTTTACTTCTCAAATTTTATCTTAACATAAAATACATTCCCTACTAACATGGAAAGTTATTATCACTTACCAGAAATAAATATAATAACTGATATTTATTGAATACTTCTTAGTAATTGGTACGATATTAAATGTTTTACATTTTGATTTTCACATGAATCCCATGAAGTAAGTACCACCATTATAGCCATATACATATGACAACAAAGAGATGCAGAGAAGTTAAGAAACCTACCTGAGGCATCACAGTGAATACCAGGTAAAAGACTTAGCAATTTTAATTAGGTCTCAGTAACTCCAAAGCCAGAGGGCTGGGATTTAGCTCAGTGGGTAGAGCGCTGCACTGCAGTCTCTGAGGCCCCGAGTTCAATTCCCCGCACCACAAAAATGGGAGAAGGGCCTGGCAATCCACTCCCAAGGCAATCCCGAAGCACTCAGCCATTGAAAACCCTATGAGGGTCGCTATGAGTCGGATACCAACTCGACAGCACCTAACAACAACAACTACTCCAAAGCCTGTTTGCTTAAACACTGAAATGTACTTCTCTGTATACATAGATGTAAATTAAAAACAAAGACACTATTAAAATAAAATTATATATTGTTTTCTAGTGCCAAACTAAGAAAGTTTACTTGATACAAAAAGAATTAAAAAATTGAAAGTAGAATAACTTCTTCACTATGTGATCCAAGTTCTATTTAATGCCATGTCCATGAGTTATGTGAAGTCAATTTATATAAAATTAGATTTCCTATGCTCTGAGAAACAAAGCCACAGCATTAAGGGACATAAGTGGGGGACCTTGTCACCATGATAGGTCTAAGATAATCAAGTGTGTTCAAGTTTAACCTTCTCTTGTTTACCTTCTACATGGAACAAACAAACATTGCTTAGTAACCCTTCAAAGGAAGACAAATTTTGAAATTTTCTGAGTAAAAGATAAGTAAACAAATCCTTGGGTTTTTAATTATTTGTAAGTTCATTCATAAAAATTTCCTGAGAATCTATCATTTGCCAGAAACTACTCTAGGTACTAGAAGATAGTGATGAACAAGACATTTTTTACTTTAAAATGTTAAGAAATAATACCTATTACTTGCTGTAGTTTTCATAGCATTTTTTAGATATTATTTTCATAGCTATTCTGGTTAGCACTGTCAAGGGGCAGTTGTTAATTGAAACTAACACTGATCAAAATATATGTTACCTCAGTAGCTAATGCGATGATGATTCTAGGTGACAGATGGCAAACTTTTAATTGCACTGTGGATTTAAAAAGTATATAACTAGCATGTCAAAAGTGACATTTTGTAGATGTACCTCAGTGAGGTAAAGATAAGTAATTATGTTAAGAAGCATGAGGTTTTTATTTATACATTGTTGTTGTTGCTGTTAGGTGACATCAAGTCAGGTCTGATTCATAGACCTGTACATAGACCCTATGTACAACAAAACTAAACATTCTCCAACACTATGGCTCCAATTGCCATGCTTGCAATTCTTCAGTGTTTCTCTGCTATTCACAGGATTTTCAATGGCTGATTGTTTCAAGATTGTTTCTGGAGTGTGCTGCCAGATCCTTCTCCCATTTTTGTGGTTTGGGGGGTCAAACCTACAGCCTCAGAGTGCACAGAGCAAGCACTCTAACAACTGACCTACACTCCAGCCCTATTTATACTTTTAGTTACTGTAAAGAAAAATATTAAATCAACAATAAGACAAATGGTGCATGGATACAAAAATTACGACAATTGTTCATAAATGACTGAAGTCTTAGAAACTCTGCCTTGGACTAATGGTGGAGATGATATATCTCAGGCTGATCACCATAAATGGACCTAGTAATCTCTCTACCACAAGAAGGGAAAGAGGACATTGTTTCTAGTCTATCCAGAAAACTGGAGGCAGAGTAGAATGCGATGCTCTTTGTGTTCCAGTCCTTTTAGAGGTACTTGATTGTATTCCATTTTTCAGTGATGGGGGAAAAGCATCCATAGAAAACAGACACCCACTCTGCACATTTCTGTCCTGCTTTGTCTTTAATCCTAGCCCATAGGAAGAAAACTAGCAAAAGCTCTAAATAGTTGATAAAAGTGGTAGAGGGAAAAGGATACATCTTATATATTTTTATTTTTTTCTCCTAAATAGAGGTGGGGCATAAAGAGAGAGAAGCAGATTGGTAGTTTTTCTTGTTTGGGCCATAGGTTACTTTTCCTCATTTACTATTTTGCATCTTTAATGAGTTCCTACCTACTATTGCTCTCATCATAATACAAACATACTCCAATTTTATTAATATGCCACAGTTGATTCCTGCTCACAGAGTTGTTAACTGTCTGAAAGATAGACAACATTTTGTCTGTTTGCCTACAATAGATAGTTTTCAAGAATCCTTTGCTTAGGACATTTTTCTGCTTAAAATAACATGCCCTTATTAATTTTTTGAATTATCTCTTTGGATTCTAATTGAGATATTTCTCCCTTTATTTTTATAATTTCCTTTGGATGCTTCTTTTAGGATTTATTTGTTGTTGGATTTCTAGTGTCTTAAGATGTGTCATTAGGACATTTATTTGGCTTTACTTTATTGATGAAGGCACTTAATGCTATAAACTTCCCTCTTAAAACTGCCTTTGCTGTATCCCATATGTTTTGGTAGGATGTGTTTTCATCATCATTTGATTGCAGGAATTTTTAAAATTCCATTTTGATTTCATCAACCATCCACTGGTCATTCAGTAGTGTATTATTCAGTCTCCATGAGCTTGTAAAGTTCCTGGAATTATTCTTGCTCTTGAGCTCCAATTTTATTCCATTATGATCTGATAAGGAACAGGGGATAATTTCTACTTTTTTGTATTTGTTCAGGGAGTTCTTATGGACTAGCATATGATCTGTCTTAGAAAATGTTCCATGTTAAGCTGAGAAGAATGTGTATTCCTCATCATATGGATGAAATATTCTGTATATATCTGTGAGATCCAACTGGTTTAGGGTGGAGATTAGATTTGACGTTTCTCTGTTGATTTTTTGTTTTGATGACATATCTCTTAACAAAAGTGGGGTACTGAAGTCTCCCATTATTACTGATTCTGGTCCAATAAAGTTCTTTATATTCCATAAAGTTTGTCTTATAAAGCCAGGTGCCCCAGTATCTGAGGCATAAATATTTAGGAGCATTGTTGGTTCCTGATTGATTGTTCCTTTTATTAAAATGTAGTGTCCTTCTTTGTCTCTTTTAATTAGCTTTGGATTGAAATTTAATCTATCTGAAATTAGAATTGCAACACTTGCTTTTGTTTGTTGCCCCCCTGGCTTGGTATACAGTTTTCCAGCCCTTAATTCTCATTTTATTACAGTCTTTGTGAGTTAGATGAAAATTAATAAGACAGAGCCGGTTCTTTGAAAAAATTAATAAAATAGACACTCCTCTGGCCAACCTCATCAAAAAGAAAAAGGAAAAAACTAACATAGTACAGATTATGAAAGAAAATGGGTCCATAGCCACCAACTTCAAATACAGAAATAGAGAAAATAGAGAAATAGAGAAAAATAGAGAAATAGAGAAAATTGTCAGGGATTACTATGAGAAATTGTATTCCCCAAAATATGAAAATGCAGAAGAAATGGACAAATTTATTAACACATATGACCTACCAAAACTAACCCCAGAAGACATAACTGACCTCAACAAGCCCATTACATATACAGAAATAGAAAAGGTAATAAAAAGTCTCCCAACAAAGAAGAGCCTAGGACCTGATGGATTCACAGCAGAATTTTACCAAACTTTTAAAGAAGATATAATACCTGTCTTCCTCAAATTATTCCAAAAAGTAGAAAAGGGGGAAACACTCCAATATTCATTCTATGAAGCTACCATCACCCTGATACCTAAACCAGGAAAAGATTCATCTAAAATAGAGAATTATAAGCCCATTTCCCTTATGAACATAGATGCAAAAATATTTAATAAAATTCTGGCAAACAGAATCCAGCAGCATATGAAAAAGATTATTCACCATGACCAAGTTGGATTGATACCACAGATGCAAGGCTGGTTCGACATACAGAAATCAATTAATGTAATTCAACATATCAAGAAACTGGCAAACAAAAACCACATGATCATCTCAATTGATGCTGAAAAGGCCTTTGACAAAATGCAACACCTTTTCATGATAAAAATACTGGAGAAGATAGGTATAATAGGCAAATACCTTAATTTCATAAAAGCCATTTATGACAAACCTACAGCCGACATTATATTAAATGGAGACTAATTGAAACCATTTCCACTTAGATCCAGAACAAGACAAGGCTGTCCTCTCTCTCCTACTCTACTTGACATAGTAATTTAAGTCCTTGCCAGGGCAATTAGACAAGAGAAAGAAATCATTGGGATACAGATTGGCAAGGAAGAGGTCAAATTATCCTTATTTGCAGATGATATGATCCTACACCTGGAAGACCCTAAAACATCAACCAGAAAACTTCTAGAACTAATTAATTCCTCCAGCAAAGTGGCAGGTTATAGAATCAACACACAAAAATCAATAGCTTTTCTCTACAACAACTGCAAACAGGAAGAGAAGGAAATTTCAGAAAAAATACCTTTCATGATAGCCTACCAGAAAGTTAAATACCTTAGAATCAACCTAACCAAAGACCCTTCAGATCTCTACAAGGAAAATTTCAAAACATCAAAGAAAGAAATAGCAGAGGACACTGAAAAATGGAAAGACCTTCCCTGCTCCTGGATAGGGAGAATTAATATAGTAAAAATGGCTATCCTACTAAAAGCAATCTATAGATTTAATGCAATACCCATTAAAATTCCACTGACTGACTTTACAGAAATGGAAAAACTGATCCAAAAATTCATATGGAACCACAAAAGACCATGTATAGCCAAAACACTCTTAATCTGCAAAACTAATGCTGGTGGAATCACAATCCCTGACTTCAAGCTATACTATAGGGCAGTGGTAGCAAAAACAGCTTGGTACTGGCACAAAAATAGGCCGGAAGACATCTGGAACAGAATAGAAGACCCAGAAATACCTCAACACACCTATAGCCACCTGATTTTTGTCAAAGGAGCAAAGCAAGTAAACTGGAAAAAGGATAGCCTTTTCAACAAATGGTGCTGGGAAATATGGTCATCCGCATGCAGAAAAATGAAAACTGACCCGCATCTCTCAATATGCATGACAGTTAACTCAAAATGGATAAAAGATCTCAACATAAAACCAGAAACTTTAAAACTTATAGAAGACAAGATAGGCAATACAGTCCATCATATAGGCATAGGAAAATATTTCCTTAATAGGACTCCAATTGCTCAAGAAATTGCAACAAGAATAGATACATGGGATCTCATGAAATTAAAAAGCTTCTGTACAGCAAAAAAAAACAAAAAAACAAAAAAACAAAAAAAAACAGAGTCAAGGAAACCCCCATGGAATGGGAAAAAATCTTTGCATCCTATACATCAGACAAAGGTCTAATTACCAGAATTTATAAAGAACTCAAGAAAAATCTCCCCAAAAAACAAATAACCCAATACACAAATGGGCAAAGGAACTGAGTAGACAGTTCTCAAATGAAGAGGTCCATAAATCCATGAAACACATGAAAAAATGCTCAGTATCCCTAGCCATTAGGGAAATGCAAATTAAAACAACTCTGAGATTTCACCTTACACCAGTAAGAATGGCCAAGATCAATAAAACAAATAACAACAAATGCTGGCGAGGGGTGGAGAAAAGGGAACACTCTTACATTGATGGTGGATCTGTAAATTTGTGCAACCACTGTGGAAATCAATATGGAGGTATCTTAAAAAACTGAAAATAGATCTACCGTATCACCCAGTTATAACACTACTGGGAATTTACCCAAAGGGTGATGGGTCATCATACCACAGAGACACCTGCATCTCCATGTTCAATGCTGCACTTTTCACAATAGCAAGGATATAGAATCAACTAAAGTGCCCTTCAACAGAAGAATGGATAAAAAAACTATGGTACATATACACAATGGAATACTAATCAGCAATAAAAAAAATGAAATAAGGCCATTTGCAGGAAAATGGATGCAATTGGAGAAAATTATTTTAAGTGAACGAACACAATCTCAGAAAGAGAAACACCACATGTCCTCACTCATATGTGGGAGCTGAATCAAAATTATAAGAAGGAAAAATCCTATACAAAGGTTGGATCATAATAAAAGAAAAAAAAAGCTAAGAATGGTACTATTATAGATGGTCTAGAAAATGCATGTAATAGTTCTGACAAGGTAAAAAGAACGTTCACTATAGGAAATTTTCTATCTTAAACAGAACTGGAACCCAAGGATATATAGAAAAATATTATCCTAAAAAGACAAGTAAATGGTAGAGAAGTCTTTGATGGAGGGGTGGGATGGGTGGAGGAAGCATACAAGAGGGTAAGGGGGAACCTATATGAATAATGTACAACAAAATGCATATATGGAAGTGTCACAATGAAAAGCATGTCAGAATGAATCACATTAAGGTGTACATTAAAAATTTCCAATAAAAAATAAAATAAAATAAAAAGATAAAATGCCCTATTAAATCCTATGTCTAAATCCTTTCTTCAAGGATCTGATTAAATGACAGTATTATGTTTTCGGGCTGGGATTTAGCTCAGTTCGTAGAGCACTGCGCTGCAGTCTCTGAGGTCCCGAGTTCAATTCCCAGCACCGCAAAAATGGGAGAAGGGCCTGGCAATCCACTCCCAAGGCAATCCTGAAATAGTCAGCCATTGAAAACCCTATGAGTCGGATACCGACTCGATGGCACCTAACATCAACAACAACATCAACATTATGTTTTCACAGTAAATTTAATGAACATCCATTTAATCAAGAAATAAATTATTTTAAACAAAATTCTATAGCATAATTAACTTTAAATACTTGCTATTACATGCCATTAAACTACAAATTACACTAAATATGATTAAATTATTTTCAACATGCCTAAGAATGTAAGCTATTTTAACTAAAACATACATGGGAGTTGTTATTTGTTGTTGTTTGTTTGTTTTAAATACCAAGACCCAGTAATAGCAATACTTTTGTGGATGAAGGGAAGAAAAGCATCTGGTTCTATCTTGCACTCTTGTTGAGACAGTAAGGACCACATTTCAGTGCAGCTCTTTTGATTTTCATATCACCTATGCTGGAATGTAGCCAAGAGAGTTATGCTTTACCTGTCTGTAAGTGGGGATATATAGACTACAATTACATTTCCATAAGCCCTAAAGTATAAAGTGGGATCACAATCAAAATACATAGAAGAGAGGTTAAAAAAATGTTTTGTCATGAATGGGAGAATTGGGGAATGCTTACTCAGTTCTGCAAAGTATATTTAAAGTAAGGCTACCTGTAGTTTTTACTTTTGTTTTTGTTTTTCCATTCAAAGTATCCAAATTACTTTAACCTCTATAACTATGCTAAAACTCTGGAGACAGAGCATAAAACCTGAAAGGTGATAGAAGTTTAGATGAAGAGCCAATATAGAAAATTAAATATTCTCTTAGAATCCATGGTATATGCAAAAGCATACACAATTTATGAGCATCTTATTAAAACTTTAGGATGAATAGAACCTTAGAACTATCTTGTAAGATATCAATATTATGATATACAAAACAATTTTATAAAGGTATTTATTGATATTAGCTCCTCTAAGACTATTTTTATCATAAATTATTATATTTCTCAATCACAAATCTCCTGCCACATGTTTCACAGGCAGGGGATGAAATATTGTAAATATTCATATATTGTATATATATTATATACAAGTATTATATACACAGATAATCATAGTCACATAAGGTAAAAACACGTGTTCAAATAAAAGGCATGCCAATCTATTTTTAAAAATAATTTTATTACTTTCACATTTGCCCAACTTCACATAAGTTACAGAGCATCTATTATGTATGCCTTTAACACTATAGCAGCACATAATTTTTAGGTCTGACTTAAAAGTTTACAAAGGACTGAACAGATACATGCTAACAACTCTTTCAAAAAGTGAGGAAGATTCAAAGAAGAAAGATAAAAGGACTCATTAGAGGGTATTGAGATTCATCGATTAAATAAAGAGTTAAGAAGTTCCTACACTTTGCAGGCTAATTGCTAGTTCCTGGAATAGCCTGATGGGTGAGCTAATCAGAACTGGAGATAAGGGAGGAGATAAGGATTGAAAGCATGGGAAAACCACATGACAAGAAAAGAATGGATATGTTGTTGTTGTTAGGTGCCATCTAGTCAAGTTCGACACATAGCAACCCTATGTACAGTAGATCAAAACACCTCACAATTTTGTGCCGGGCACACAATCTTATTTATGTTTAAGCCCATTATTGCAGACAATATGTTAATCCATCTGGTGGAGGGTTTTCCTTTTTTTTGCTGACCTGCCACTCTCCTAAACATGATGTCTTTCTCCAGGGATTGGTCTCTCCTGACTACATGGATATACATGGATTTTAATGCAGAGTCAGTCAGGTTATTTCTCTAGAAGTGCTTCATTCAGCTAGGAATGGGGAACCAGAATATATTTTAAACTTAGAGTAATAGGATAAAGCATGGGTGTGGTAGGTTTAATAGTATTACTAACTGTTTAAAAATGGTTTCCAGCCAGATGCAGTGGCACACACCTATAATTCCTGTGACTCAGGAGGAGGAAGCAGGAGGATCACAAGTTCAAGGCCAGAGACAGCCTGCATAACTTTGTGATACCTTGACACCAGATAAAAAATATAAAGTGGAATGGGGAGTGCAGCCCAGCGTCAGAGCTGTTGCAAAGTATGTGGGAAGCCCTGAGTTCCACTCTCAAGTACTGCAAAAAAATTTTTTTTAAGTTTCCAAATTTCAATGGATTTTATCTGCAATTGGTTATATACATGTTGTTGTTGTTGTTGTTAGGTGCCGTCGAGTCGGTATCCGACTCATAGCGACCCTCTGTACAACAGGGGAAACACTATTGTCAGTGCTTCTCTGCTGTTCATAGGGTTTTCAATGGCAGATTTATTTTTGGGAGGGGGTTGCCAGGTCCTTCTCCCAAGCCTACAGCTTCTGGTGTTCCCAGGCGGTCTCCCATCCAGGTACTAACCAGGCCTGACCCTGCTTAGCTTCCAAGATCTGAGGGGATCGGATGCCACAGGGCTACAGCTGCAGGCAGTTATATACATACAAAGGCCAAAATGTGATAAGATCTTTCTCAGTCTTCTGATTTCTGAAGAAGATAGCAAAATTTAATGGTCTTAAGTCCTCTGTAAATTTGTTCAAAAAGCAAAGAAATGCCTTAGTGCTATCAAAATACCATAAATTTCAAATGATTAAGATACCAAACAATCAATTTTCCTATATCTACACAGAATCAACATCATCACTTCTGATTAATGATCTACAGAACAAAAGTGTACAGTCAAGGGTAAGGTGTATAATACCAGTTTTAATACATAAGAATTCCAGGGTTGGATCTCAGTTTACTTCCATTTCCTGAAGTTATTACCCCTGTTTCTACAGGGATGGAAAAAAATAGATATTGCCTACTAGCTCAATCATTGTATGAAAGAACTAAATCACAGTGGTAAAGAGGTCTAAGACATGGAAAGTGCTAAATTTAATTATTTATTATTAGCATCTCCTCCTCATGCAGATGTTTCTGGTTTAAAAAATGTGAACCATGTGGACAACACAGAATCAGTGAATCTAGTAAATGGGGAAGTATGAAAGGGTAGACAGAAAAACATTATGAAAGCCATCAGGTCAGGAAAGAAAGAACATCTGAGTTTTGGGGGAGGGGTGCTCAAAAGTAAAGTATAATTAATCAAAGAAATATTCACAAAGATGTACTTTAAAGAACAACAATACAGCAGATCATATACTAACATAAAAAGTAAAAAGTGAGGGGAAGAAATGATACAGTATTGAAGAAAAGTAAGAGAAATTGCATGGGGAAGAGATGAAAAAAACAAGCATTTGCCAAACTTGATTTAAATGTCTCCTTTGGAAAATAGGATATATAAGCCTTAAAACAATATAACACAGGAAAATATAATTAAAGCAATTTAAAATGAAAGTGTGAATATACACATGCAAAAAAAAGCCACTTACAAAAACTAATAGATTTTTTAAACGCACTCAGGCTTGCACATAGGCACACACACCTCACAGGGTAGTAAGGTCTATAGAAAGCCCAATAGTGCATGGTAATCAGCCCGGAAGGACATTTAGTAAACAGAAACTTCCATTATCACTGTATTTATTTTCCATAGAAATATGTTGGTGGAGTTTAACCACTTACAACCTCATACTTAAGGAAATTTCTTCAGAATAACTCTTAGGGTCACTATTCAGAAATCACCTTTTCTGAAGATAGAAAATAAATATTTTTTCTTCTTATTTAAAATAATCAACCAGGCACAGTGGCTCACACCTGTAATCCCAGCAACTTGGGAGGTGGAGGCAGGAGGATTGCACATTTGAGGCTAGAGGCAGCCTGCATAACTTAGTGAGACCCTGTCTCAAGACAAAAAATAGAAAACAGGCTGGGAGTGCAGCCCAATGGTAGAGCACTTACAAAGTATGTGCAAGGCCCTAGGTTCAACCTTGAAGTATTGCAGAAAAAAAATTATAATTGACTCCCAATTTCCTATTAGGAAATTAAGGAAAAGTATCAGTGCGTTTTAATGAGATATTGAACTGTAGTGGAATCAGATAGATACCAACTCACCCCCTAATTATCTGTTGTGACCTTGAAGAAATTGTTAACTTCTCTGGGCTTTAGGTTCTTTCATCTATAAAATGAGGACAATAATATCTTCTCTTTGGGGATTATATAAATGAGAGAATATAAAGCACAAGTCAGGCATGTTAAATGCTCATTTACCTTTTCCTTTTCTCCTCAAACTGGCTAGCATAAACAGTAAACATACATTATTTATTTATCTATCAAGAAATGTTTTTCTATAGTCTATACCAGGTCAGTAAGTAAATCTCTTGTTAATTATTAACATAGATTTTCCTAATAAAAAAAAGGAATTATGGGAAGCCAATTAATTTTGACATTCTTTTCAATCTAGAATTTCTTACAAGATATGTGAAAACTAGTAATTTAGTCGCACATGCTCAGAATTAGTAATCATGCCAGTCATTGTAACATCAGATCAATCACATTCTCTTTTGAAACAATATGGAGTTTTGGTTTAGATATTTTTCTCTTTCCCCTCCCCCAATAAATGTGAACTGAAAATGAGACTGATTCAGTCTTGTACACAGCATTTCTTTTTTGGTTTTTAAACTTTATTCTTGGGCTCACTTGGCAAAATTTATGGCTGATATCTGTGGACAACATATAAAGAAGACACAAACAACTGGATAGTAGAAAAGTGTACTGAAAAAGGCACCAGCTCAAGGAATCAAGTGATCGTGGTATAATCTTGATCAAATTAATTTCCTCCTCTGAACCTGAATTTATGAACTGACAAGATGATATTTCAAGAGTTCCTCAAACTCAGCAGGGGTAGGATAGTGGGTGGGAGGGTGGCAGGGATGTATAACCCTTTCTAAAGTTCATGAGATTCTCTCATTCCAGTGTGGGTGGATGAGACAGGGTAGAAGACTGCTATAAATTAATATAACTCTTTAGAAGAGCAATTTCGTAAAATATATCCAGAACATGAGTTCACACAGTGGTTCCAAGATGCAGTCTTTCAGAGTGGCAGAGTTCCAACACCCATTTAGTTAAGATGCTAAGCATAGTTACCTCATCTGTAAAATAAAGATAATAATGTAGCTGCTGTGAATTAAATTAAATTCAGGTTAAGGTCTACTCCACTCACAACCTAGCACCTGTTAGGTACCAAAAATATGTAACCTGTAATTTTTTATTGTGTTTTAACTCGGTAACTCCACTCCTGGGAATTTATCCTTAAGATATAATTGTAAAGAAAAAACAATAGTACTTGACGAGAACATTTGTGATATCACAGACTGTACTAGAAAATTGCAAAAACTCAAAAGTGTTCAACAACTAAAAAGTGATAAAAAAATCTGTCAAAGACTTAAGAAGCCACAGAAATGATTATTATAAAGAGTAGATAATATTACAGGAAAATATGTATGATATAATTCTAAGTGGAGAAAGAATGACCCAAATTGTTCATATATTAGGAAATTTCAACTATATAAAAATATGCATATATGTAGATAAGGGCAATAAATGAGCACAGAAAAATAAAATTAGCTGATGTTTGGATAAATTGAAGTGTCATGTTTTTTTCCTTTTAAGTTTTTTCAAAATTAGTGTAATATTTTTATATAACACATTTTAAAAAATTAACTGAGCCAGGTGTACTGCTGCACACCTATAATCCCAGCAACTCAGGAGGCTGTTGGCAAGAGGATCGCAAGTTCCAGGCCAGAGGCAGCATGTGTAATTTAGCGTGACCCTGTCTCAAGATAATATAGAAAAGGAGCTTGAGGTGCAGTTCAGTGGTGGTATGCTTGCAAAGTATGCACAAAGTCCTGGGTTCAGTCCCCTAGTACTCCAAAAATAAATAAATTAATAATATAGAACAAAAAAATTAACTGAGTAGACAAAAGCAAAGAAAATTAATCCTGTGTGTGCACAGGATTAGTAAAGTAGACAGTATGCTTTGGATATAGCTGTTTTTAGTGATAAGACTGGATTATAAACTTTTCTAGACATTTCATCAAAGCACTTACCTACCAATTAAACTCAAAGAATTAAAAATTAGTAATTTACTTGATATAATCTGATTGCATAAATGCACGTGTTTACATGCAAGGTATATGTTATTTTCTTTGTACTATCATTGTACTTCCTCATAGGTACTTTAAAATTTATGAATATCAGAACAATGCTCTTCTGTTTTATAAAATCTACTAACTTCAAAAATTTCAGACAAAGCTTCTATGACCTAAATTCTAGAATATATTCAACATATGTCTGTTTCTCAGAGATTTCCCTAAAATGTAAAGAACTATATCCAAATTAATAGCAATAACCAATTAAAACCATTTGAATAGTAAGTCATCAAAGCTTCAAAATAACCCCATAGCATGAAAGGGTCAAGAATAAACTGAATAAATAATTCAAACTATAAAGAATAGGTTCTGCTGAAAGACCATAAATGTGGTATATTTATTTCTGATTCATGGAATGTAATGGAATTACATTACCAGTTGTTAATTATTAACAATTTTAACATTTACATTCTTAAATTGAAAGAGTAGGAGAATTATTTATTCTTATAATGTTTGGACACAGATCTTTCAGACACAAAACTAGGGTGGGAAACATAAAAAGATGAGAAAATGAGAAAAATCTTCTCAAAATTCAGTTAAAGGAAGAGAAAAAAGAAAATTTTTAAGGAAACTGAACACTATCAAAAGACAAGAGGGCCGTCAGGATTAGGTGTACTTTATCACTATATCTCTGTGGTATTATCCAAATCTTCACTGTCAAAGGTCAAGCTTTAGTATGACAACAGAGGCCCCATCAACCACCTCAAATATCCTAAATGAGCTTTGGAATAAATGTGGAATAAAAATTCTTCAATACATCCTGATACCACAAAGTCTATCTTCTACTTCATTTGACAAATAATTATTAGGTGTTTATCACATGTAAGGCATAGGAGTGACTAAAGGAAAGCAACTCAAAAATGAACAAATGTGAATCTTTCCCTCCAAAGCTCCTAATCTATGAACTTCAAACATTTTCTGAGAAGAACTCTCCATTATCTTTTACAGATACCTTGAAGAAGGTAGAGACAACAGGGCCAGACAACAGGGCCCTTTCTGTTAAGTAGAGTTTCAGTTCCTACTTCCTAAAACCACACACTAATTAATCAAATAGTTAACTGTCTGACAACTAAAATTAAGATTTTAAAATTAAGACAACTAAATTTTAAGAAAAGTCTCTTTTTCCCCTGAATGATTTTAATTATCCCTATAGCCAAGAATTGTGACTAAGTTCCATTACAGCAATGAGAAGTACATTGTTGAAAAACTCATTAACACTGCTTTATTTTCAGTACTAAACCTTTGTAAAGTTTCCCTGTCTGCTAGAAAAGTGGACTTTTGGGGTAGAAGCTAACTTAAGTACTTACCAAATGCCACATACTGGTCTACATTCTTTTTTTTTTTTTTTTTTTTTTTTAAATTTTAATGTACACCTTAATGTGATTCATTCTGACATGCTTTTCATTGTGACATTTCCATATATGCATTTTGTTGTACATTACACAGATAAGTTCTCCCTTATCCTCTTGTGCACTTCCTCCCCTCATCTCACCCCCTCACCAAAGACTTCTCTTCCATTTGCTTTTCTTTTTATGGTAATATTTTTCTGGTCTACATTCTTAATATATGTTATCTCATTTAATTCTCACAAACAATGCAGTGAAGTAGATACCATTGTCACTTCTAGTTTTAGAATGAAGCTAAAATATTAAATAATTGGTACACACTCAACCCTACTAAAGGTAATCCGTTTCCTGAAGATGAAAGGGAATGCAGTCCATGTAAGTATCTTCATTTTATAGAGTCAAATTACATGAAGAGAGCACAACGAGGAAACCAACTATTAATAGAAAATGTGTGAACTCCATTTCTAGAAGGATAACCAATTACATACTCTGAATACTACTTGACCTGCCTAAGAAAATTAAATTCTAAATACAATATCCTGTAAAAGCCATAATTGAAGTGGCAAGGAAATAAGACAAATAAAAGAAGGCAGAAATTAAGGAATATAGCACAAAAAGCAAGCACTAAAGCCTAAAAATCTAGAAATATCCACCAGTGCCTGGAAACTCTGAGCCCTGGTGTTATGATCCTGCTGAGTACAAGGACAGAGGACAAAGTCTAAAGCTTCTCGAGACAGGGAATCAGACAGATCTATACATAAAGCCAAGGCCTCAAAGGATTATGCTATAGTAAAATGTTGACAGAAAAAAATAAAAATAGCAAGCAAAATGCAAAATTCCTATAAAAAGTGATTGTTGTTGTTTGGTACCATGGAGTCAGGTTCAACTCATAGTGACCCTATGTACAACAGAACAAAACACTCGCCGATTGTGTGCCAGGCACATGAACATTTTTATGTTTAAACACATGATTGTAGACACTGTGCTAAGACATCTAGTTGAGGGTCTTCCTTTATTTTATTGACCTGCCACTCTCTCAGACATGATTTCCTTCTCCAGGAATTGGTCCCTCTTGACTACTTGTCCAAAATAAGTAAGACCCAGTCTAGTCATCCTTGCTTCCAAGGAGTACTCTGGTTGCACTTCTTCTAGGACAGATCTCGATTCTTTGTGCAGTCCATGGTGTATTCGTCTCCAACACCATAATTCAAAAGCATCAATTCTTTTCCTGTCTCTGTTATTCAATGTCCAGCTTTCACAACCATATCATATGACTGAAATTATCATAGCAAAGAAAATTATTTCCTTAGACCTTGGCAAGATGTGGGAAGAGAAAAATTATTTTTCTTGATCTCCCTTGATGAAGGGAAAAATTATTTTTCTGAAAACACAATCCATAAATTGTCCTTCTTATGAATATACAACCAAAATTCCCACTAGAGAGGTATGGTTGTAAAAAATCCTCAATCTTAGAATTTATATTGAAGTAGTTATGGATTACTGGTGCCCAAAATTACCTGGCAAAACAACTCAATCTCTGGAGGAAAAAACTCTTCAATTTGAGGCTTCAAGAATCTCCCCAAATAAGTACCAAGAGAAAAAAAGACAGCATAAGCAAGAAACAGAAAAACAAAAACAGATATTAAAATCTAACCCAAAACAATTCCAGATACTGAAATTATCAGTTACAAAGTATGACAGACCTAAATTTTCTAGGGCCTCCAGCTGTAGCACTGTGGTGTCTGATCCCATCAGATCTCAGAAGCTAAGCAGGGTGGGGCCTGGTTAGTACTTCCATGGGAGACCACCTGGGAACACCAGGTGCCGTAGGCTTGGGAGAAGGACCCGCCAACCCACTCCCAAAAATCAGTCCACCAGTGAAAACTCTATGAATAACAGAGAAGCACTGACAATAGTGTTTCACCTGTTGTATGTTGGGTCACTATGAGTTGGATACAGACTTGACAGCACCTAACAACAACAACAAGTTTTCTATTTTTAAATATACAACAGAGGATATTCTAAAATTGAAATAATGGAGTAATTTTTATTGGAAAATTTTAATGTACAACTTAATGTGTTTCATTCTGACATGCATTTCATTGTGACATTTCCATATAAGCATTTTACTGTACATTGAACAGATAACTTCCCCCTTACACTCTTGTTCCCCTCTTCTCCCCTCTCCCACCTCCCCACCAATGGCCTCTCTTCTACTTGCATGTCTTTTTGTGGGAATATTTTTCTGTACAACCTTGCATCCCAATTATGAGTTAAGTCCACACTTTATTCTGTAGTGATCTATTTTTTACATTGTCAGCAGTATTACATGAATAATCTAGCCTATTTGCATTATTACCATCCTTTGATATTGTTGGTATTTTTATAATTATTTCCCAAACTATTAAAGTTGGGCTGTTTACTTTGAGGTCACCATCTCTCACAACTCCTCCTTGTCCCTCCTCCCCCTCCTGTCTTCTCCCATCATCGCTTCCTTTTGCTAGATCTTTCCCTCCTTCTTTCCGCTCCTTGAATTGTCCTTTCTCTGCTGAGTTGACATTAGCTTTTTATTATGTTCCAATTTCTATATAGGATTTTTTCCTTCTTGTAAATTTTATTCAGCTCCCACATATGAGTGAGAACATGTGGTATTTCTCTTTTTGGGCTTGTGTTTGTTTACTTAAGATAATTTTCTCCAATTCCATCCATTTTGCTGCAAATGACATTAGTTCATTTTTTCGATTGCTGAGTAGTTTTACATTGTATATATGTATCATAAATTTTTTATCCATTCTTCTGTTAATGGGCACTTTAGTTGATTCCATATCCTTGCTATTGTGAAAATTGCTGCATTGAACATGGAGATGTAGGTATCTCTGTGGTATGATGACTCATCTCCCTTTGGGTAGATTCCCAATAGTGTTATAGCTGGGTCATATGGTAGATCTATTTTTAGTTTTCTTAGGTATCTTCATATTGACTTCCAAAGTGGTTGGACCAATTTACAGCTCCACCAGCAGTGTAAGAGGGTTCCCCTTTCTCCACAGGCTCACCAGCATTTGTTGTTATTTGTTTTATAGATCTTGGCCATTCTTACTGAAGAAAGGTGGAATCTCAGTGTTGTTTTGATTTGCATTTCCCTAATGGCTAGGGATATTGAGCATTTTTTTCATGTGTTTCATGGCTTTATGAGCTTCTTCATTTGGGAACTGTCTGTTCAATTCATTTGCCCATTTGTGTATTGGGTCATTTGTTTTCTTGGGTATGACTTTCTTGTTGTCGTTGTTAGGTGCCATCAGGTCAGTATCCAACTCATACTGACCCTATGTACAACAGGCAAAACACTACTATCAATGTTTCTCTGTTATTCATAGGGTTTTTCAGTGGAGGATTGTTTTTTGGGAGTGGGTTGCCAGGTCCTTCTCCTGATTGCTTTCTTGAGTTCTTTATAAATTCTGGAAATTAGTTCTCTGTCCGATGTATAGGATGTGAAGATTTTTTTCCCATCCAGTGGGGATTTCCTTGACTCTGTTGATTGTTTCCTTTGCTGTACAGAAGCTTTTTAATTTCATGTAATCCCATTTATCTATCCTTGTTGCCATTTCTTGAGCAATTGGAATCCTGTCAGGGAAATGCTTTCCTATCCCTACATGTTGGAGTGTATTTCCTATCCTTTCTTCTATTAATTTTAAGGTTTCTGGTTTTATGGTGAGGTCTTTTATCCATTTCAAGTTAACTCTCATGCATATTGAGAGATGTGGGTCAGTTTCCATTTCTCTGCAAGCAGATATCCATGTTTCCCAGCACCATTAATTGAAAAGACTATCCTTTTTCCAATTTACTTGCTTTGCTCCTTTGTCAAAAATCAGGTGGCTATACGTGCGTTGATGTATCTCTGGATCTTCTATTCTGCTCCACTGGTCTTCAGGTATATTTTTGTACCAAGCTGTTTTTGCTAGCACAGCCCTGTAGTATAGATTAGAGGCAGGGATTCTGATTCCACCTGCTCTAGTTTTGCAGCTTAAGAGTATTTTGACTAAACCTGGTCCTTTGTGTTTCCATCCGAATTTTTGGATCTTTTATTCTATTTCTATAAAGTCTATCATTGGGATTTCAATGGGGATTGAATTAAATCTATAGATTGCTTTTGGTAGAATAGCCATTTTTACTATGTTGATTCTCCCAATCCAGGAGCAGGGAAGGTCCTTCCACTTTTTAGTATCCTCTGTGATTTCTTTCTTTCATGTTTTAAATTTTTCCTTGTAGAGGTCTGCAGGGTCTTTGGTTAGATTGATTCTAAGGTATTTAATTTTCTGGTGGGCTATCATTAAAGGTATTATATCTGTAATTTCCTTCTCTTTCTGCTTACAGTTGGTGTAAAGGAAGGCTATTGATTTTTGAATGTTAATTTTATATCCTGCCACTTTGCTAAAGGAGTCGATTAGGTCTAAAAGTTTTCTCGATAAGGTTTTGGGGTCCTCTAGGTAAAATATCATGTCATCTGAAAATAAGGAATAGTTTGACCTCTTCATTGCCTATCTGTGTCCCTTTGATTTCTTTCTCTAGTCTGATTGCGCTGGTGAGGACTTCAATCACAATGTTAAACAGAATGGGAGAGAGTGTGCATCCTTGTCTTGTTCCAGATCTTAGGGAAAATGATTTCAGTTTTTCTCCATTTAATATAATGTTGGCTGTAGGTCTGTCATGGATCACTTTTATGGTGTTAAGGTATTTGCCTGTTTTTTTTTTTTTTTTTGGACATTTTTAATGTACATCTTAATGTGATTCATTCTGACATGCTTTTCATTGTGGCATTTACATATATGCATTTTGATGTACATCATTCATATAGGTTCCCCCTTACCCTCTTGTGTGCCTCCCCCCTCCCCATCTAAGTCTTCTCTATCATTTACTTGGTAATATTTTTCTATATGTACTTGAGTCCCAGTTCTGTTTAAGATAGAAATTTTTCCTGTAGCAAACTTTGTTATTTTCTTGTCAGAACAATTGCATGCATTTTCTAGACCATTTATATTGACACCATTCTTAGCCTTTTTTTTCCATTTTATTTTGATCTGACCTTTGAATAGGATGTTTCCTCCTTATAATTTTGATTCAACTCCCACATATGAGTGAGAACATGTGGTGTTTCTCTTTCTGAGCTTAGGTTCATTCACTTAAAATAATTTTCTCTAATTCCATCCATTTTGCTGCGAATGAACTTATTTCATTTTTCTTCATTGCTGAGTAGTATTCCATCGTGTATATGCACCATAGTTTTTTTTTATCCATTCTTCTGTTGAAGGGCACTTTGGTTGATTCCATATCCTTGCTATTGTGAAAAGTGCAGCATTGAACATGGAGATGCAGGTGTCTCGGTGGTATGATGACCCATCTTCCTTTGGGTAAATTTCCAGTAGTGTTATAGCTGGGTGATACGGTAGATCTATTTTCAGTTTTTTAAGATATCCCCAAATTGATTTCCACAGTGGCTGGACCAATTTACAGCTCCACCAACAATGTAATAATGTTCCTTTTTCACTGCAACCTCGCCAGCATTTGTTGTTATTTGTTTTATTGATCTTGGCCATTCTTACTGGTGTAAGGTGAAATCTCAGAGTTGTTTTAATTTGCATTTCCCTAATGGCTAGGGATACTGAGCATTTTTTCACAGCAAAAGAAACAATTAACAGAGTCAAGGAAACCCCCACGGAATGGGAAAAAATCTTCACATTTTATACATCAGATAACGGTGTAATTACTAGAATTTATAAAGAACTCAAGAAAAAAAATTCCCAAAAAACAAGTAACCCAATACACAAATGGGCAGAGGAACTGAGTAGACAGTTCTCAAATGAAGAGGTCCATAAATCCATGAAACACATGAAAAAATGCTCAGTATCCCTAGCCATTAGGGAAATGCAAATTAACAACTCTGGTATTTGCCTGTTATGCCTATCTTCTCCAGAGTTTTTATCATGTAAAGGTGTTGCACTTTGTCAAAGGCCTTTTCAGGATCAATTGAGATGATCATGTGATTTTTGTTTGCAAGTCTCTTGATATGTTCAATTGTTAATTGATTTCCATATGATGAACTAGCCTTGCATCTGTGGAATAAATCCCAGTTGGTCATGGTCAACTGTCTTTTTAATATGTCACTGGATTCATTTTGCCAGGATTTTGTTAAGGATTTTTGCATTTATGTTCATAAGGGAAATGGGTCTATAATTCTCTATCTTAGATATATCCTTTCCTGGTTTAGGTCAGGATGATGGTAGCTTTGTAGAATGAGTTTGAGAATGTTTCCTCCTTTTCTACTTTCTGAAATAATTTGAGGAAGATAGGTATGATACCTTCTTTGAAAGTTTGATAAAATTCTGCTGTGAACCCATCAGGTCCTGGGCTCTCCTTTGTTGGGAGACTTTTTATTACCTTTTCTACTTCAGCATATTTAATTCGTTTGTTTAGGTCACATATGTCTTCTGGGGTTAGTTTTGGTAAATCACATGTGTTAATAAGTTTATCCATAATGGAGTAATTTTGAAAAAGAATCAAGTACGATTTCTAGTAATAAAAAGTTACCATTTAGTTTAAAAATGAAATAAAATTTTAAACACAATAGAAAAGCAAAAAATAATTAATGTAATGGAAAACATAGCTAAGGAAATTATGTAGGAGCATGCATATAAAATCAAAGGGATGGAAATATGAAAGACAAGTTAAGAGACAGTGTGGTTAGCCTACATTGGCATGACTCAAAACAAAATTCCAAAGCAAATGATGAACATTAAGAGTGAGAGGCATATTTCAAATATAACTTTGAGGTAGAAGGGAGACAAGGTGGCAGCTTTTTTTTGAATTAGAATCAAAACAAGTAGAGAGCAATGAGGTGGGTGACTGTGGCACCACCTGGGATGTGGAGGCATGTGGTAGTGGAGAAAGAGGGAGAGACTCAATAAGCACAATTAATGCAGAAGTTGGCATAGTTCAGGAGTGGAGTCTGAGCACAGCTGTTTTTGGATCTGCAAAATAGGATGGCACTAGAGAAATTCTCTGTACTTCCCAACATATAATTGTGGTGCTTTACTAGTAGGTAGTAGGTGTCCAGGAAGGGGACAGAACTTGCTCTCAGTTAGACTGATAACTTGACAGCTAGCTCTGTGAGCCGAGTAGGCACACCTTATCAGCATGGGAGCTGGATCTTACAACACCAGTTATTATGGGTGTTCCCACCCCATACCCTCACACCCTCCACCCCTGCCAGTGTAGATAATTACCCCCCCCCCCGCCGCTTCTTAATGGGCTTCACAAACAGGGCTAGAGACCTGCCATGGTTCCCAGTGTCAGCCCTGCTCTGGGAGTGTGGTGAGCAAATCTGTCAAGGGGAAAATTTTCTGTTGGAGGGACATAAAGTTCTATTAGAGCTCCTACTGGTGAGCTCCTAGTGGTAGAATTATTCTAACTGGTTCCAGTCCCAAACCACTCCCACTAGTCACCTGGAGAACAAGACAAGAGTAAGAAGGGGTGAATACTAGCCACAGCCTCTGTTCTCTCTAAGGGGAGTGTAACCCAAGAAGACACAGAAAGAAGAGCTCATTGCTATAGGTAGCTGTAATGGACATTTTTGTCCTCACTGGGACAAAAATACCTGACAGAAACAACTTAAAGGAAGAAGGGTTTATTTTAGCTCATGGTTTCAGAGGCATCAGTCTATTATAATGAGGAGGGAATGGCAGAGGAGATCAGTTTGTCCTGGTGGGTAAGGAAGAAGAGAGAGGGGAATGCTCGTGCTCTCCTGGCTTTTGTCTTTTTCCTCTTTTATCCCATCCAGGCCCCAGACTATGGAATGGTGCCACCCACTTTGAGGGTTTGTCTTCCTCCCTCAGTTAATCCTCTCTGGATAAATCCTCACATACATACCCAGTGGTATACCTCATTCATCTCCTAGGTAATTCAAGTTGACAACAAAGATTAACCATCAATAGCTAGCTTCCACTCTTGCCCCAATAACCAACCATTTCAGTGGAGATAATATTTGTGTTTTTCATCAAGGCTTTTGTTGCATTTACTATTTTTTCATTTTTATTTAGATTATTTATTCTCTCTCCTTTTAATATTCAACTTTTTACTGAGACTTCTTATATTTGCTGATTGCCCCATACACACACATACACACACATGTGTACACTTTTAAATTCCCTTTTTGACTCTCACTCTCTTTTATTTTCTTTTTTAATATTCAAAGATTTTTTCTTTTCTTTGTATTTTTATATTATTACTTTTCCTTTCTGCCTTTTTCCTCTTTTTTATGAGTTTTCCAATTTTTCTGTTACTCATTTTTCTTTTTTTCTTCTTTCTTAATTTTATGTTTGTCATTTTTAAACTTTTTGGTTTATTCTCCATTATTTCCCCCCCACCCTTCCTGTTGGTGGTGATGTTGTAGATGATATAGTTTTTACTTGATTTTCACTTAATATCTTTAACTCGTTTCCTTGTATTGGTGGTTGTTACTGTTATTTGTGTTCCTCTTTCTACAAGGTGCTGGGGAGAGAGCCCAATACTTTGAACATATTTGTTAGGAGCTCTGCTCCTGAGCTTTAGTCCATGCCCACCTAAAATAACTTATACCTTACTCTACTCAAGACAGAGCTATGTTTGAACCTAAGTAAATATCTCAACTTAAAAAAAGATAAAATCCCCCAGCTGATGGCCTGGATCCAAATGGTAATATCTGGTGTGGGGAGGTACTGAAGACCTGCTCTTGACACCTACCCTATGGCATCAGCAGAGAGAAACAACACAAAGACTGTGGATACCATACCTGTGAAGATAGTCAGTGTAGGTCACTCTTTATACCATTTCAGACCACACATTGCTGACAAGACTGGAGGGGTAATCACAGAGGGAGCACATCATATACTCCAATGTCCATAACACAATCACGCAAACTACCAGAGTTATACCATTCTTCTAAAATCTACAGAGAAAGGAATTCTCACATTCCAACATAGTGTGCTCTGTGTCAAAAGTTACTAATCATAGCCAAAGAAGCAACAAGGAAACTACCCTAAAAATCCACATGAAATTATACTCAATACTACACAATAAACTGATATCCCACAACACATCATCAAGATGAGGCTGTTTCCTAAGAACTTCCTCACATGACAGTGCAAAGGATATCCATTTCAACACATACAGAAATCTCAACATGGAAACATAAGAAATATGGAAAAATAAGTTAATATGACTTCTCCAAAAGTTAATAACTCTTAAGTAACTGAATCCAAAGATATCAAAATAGATCAAATGCCAAAGAATTTAAAAGCCTGACTTTAAAAATGATCCATGAAGCTGGACACAGTGGTGTCTGCCTATAATCCCAATGACTCAGGAGGTGAAAGCAGAAGGATCATTAGTTCAAGCCCAGAGGCAGCCTGCATAATTTAGGGAGATCCTGAATTAAGATAATAAAGGGGCTGAGCGTAGAGCTTAGAGGTAGAGTGCTTGCAAGGTATGTGTGAGACCTTGGGTTCAGGAGAGTAAATAAGTAAATGTGATCAATGAATTTAAAAATAAGGAGAAAAATAGCTGAATGAATTAAGGAAGATAATATGTGATATGAAGGAGCATTTCAATTAAGAAATAGAAATGACTTTTTTATATTTGAGACAGAGTCTCACTATGTAGCCATGAAGGCCTCAAACAGTATTTCAATTAAGAAATAGAGATGATCTTAGCTTTATTTGAGATAGGTTCATACTATGTAGCCCAGGGCGGCCTCAAACTTACTGTCCTTCTGCCTCAGTCTATGAAGTGCTGAGATTAAAGGCATGCACCAATACACTAAACCTAAGAGACAGAGATTCTGAAAAAAGAACCTAACAGAAATCTTGGAAGTGAAAAGGCCAACAACTTGAATAAAAAAATTTAGTTGAAAGCCTTACGAGTAGACAAGATTAAGCAGAAGAAAGAATATCAAGACTTGAAGGGAAGTGATGAATTATGATTGTTGTAGTTAGGGGCTGTTGAGTTGAGTCCAACTCATAATGACCCTATGTACAGCAGATCAAAACACTTCCTGATTCTGTGCCAGGCACACAATCTTATTTATGTTTAATCCCATTGTTGCAGACATTGTGACAATCCATCTGGTGGAGGGTTTTCCTCTTTTGCATTGACCTACCACTCTCCCAGGGCTGGGATTTAGCTCAGTGGGTAGAGCGCTGTGCTGCAGTCTCTGAGGCCCCGAGTTCAATTCCCAGCACCGCAAAAATGGGAGAGGGGCCTGGCAATCCACTCCCAAGGCAATCCCTAAATAGCCAGCCATTGAAAACCCTATGAGGGTCACTATGAGTCGGATACTGACTCGACGGCACCTAACAACAACCACTCTCCCAAACATGATGTCTTTCTCTAGGGATTGATCTTTCCTGACTACATGTCCAAAATATGTAAGATGCAGTCTGGCCATTCTTGCTTCCAAGGAACACTCTGGTTGTACTTCTTCTAGGACAGATCTGTTGACTCTTTTGGCAGTCCATGGTATATTCAATAGGTGTCTCCAGCACCATAATTCAAAAGCATCAATTCTTTTCCTGTCTTTCTTGTTCAATGTCCAGCTTTCACAACCATATGATCCGACTGAAAATACCATGGCATGAGTCAGATGCACCTTTGTCTTCAAATGTGACATCTTTGTTTTTCAACACTCTACAGAGATCTTTTATCACAGCCTTTCCTATAGCAATGTGTCTTTTGATTTCTTCACTGTTGCTTCTGTGGGTGTTGATTATAGAGCCAAGGAAACAAAATTTTGGACAACCTCAATCTTTTCTCCATTTATTGTGAAGTTGTGTACTGACCCAGTCATAAGGATTTTTATTTTAGTCGCAACCCATATTGAAGGCTATGATCTTTGATCTTCATCAGTAAATGTTTTAAATGCTCTTCACTTTCAGCAAGCAGAGTTGTGTCATCTGCATAACACAGGTTGTTAATGAATTATGATAGACAGCAATAAAATTAAAAACATGAATACAATAGCCAATCCATTTGGGACACAAAAGATTAAACATATAAATAAATAGTATAGACAAAGAAATATGAGCTTAGGCTAAATACACAGAAAACCTATTCATGAAATAATAGCAGAAAGGTTCCTGAACTTTGAGGTAGCTATGGATACCCAGGTAAATAAAGCATTCAGAACCCCAAATAGACATGAAAAGAAAAGAACCTCTCCACATCATATAGTTAAGCTGCTAATAGTAGAGCATCAAGAAAACTTTTAAAAGCTGCAAATGAAAATCTGTAAGTAACTTATAAAGGCAAACACACCAGAATAACAGTAGATGTCTTCTCAGGAACCCTAAAGGCCAGGAGAGCATGGAATGATGTATATCAAGCCTTGAAATAAAATAACTGCCAACCTACCTTACTATAACCAGCAGTTATCCTTCAGAATTGAAGGAGAAATAAGGACTTTCTAAGATAAGCACAGCCTGCAGCCATAGCCCTGTAGCATGTGATCCCATCAGATCTCGGAAGCAAAGCAGGGTCAGGCCTGGTTAGTACTTGGATGGGAGACCATCTGGGAACACCAGGTGCTGCAGGCTTGGGAGACGGACCCGGCAACCCACTACCAAAAATCAATCCGCCATTAAAAACCCTATGAACAGCAGAGAAGAACTGCAACAGTGTTTCACCTGTTGTATGTACGGTCACCATGAGCCAGATACCAACTCGATGGCACCTAACAACAAGATAAGCATAAGCTAAAGGACCACTTAACCTGCATTATAGAAGATACTTACAGGAAACTACACATAGACGTGAAAGCAATGCAAATACAAACATGAGAGCTTGGGAAAGTATAAGCCTTATCACAAAAGTATAGACAAACAAATGAAAATTAGCAAAGAATAAAACATGATTTATTTAGTAAATCAGCCAACCTCTATGATGAATAAAAGAGAAAGAAATAAACATAGATTATTTGAAACAACCAGAAGAAAAATAACAAAATGATAGGATCTAATGCACACCTTTCAATAATAATCTTGAAAGTAATCTTAATTCTTCAATTAAAATATACAAACTCATTGACTGCATTAACAAATAAGGCCCAATAATTTGCTCCCTTCTAGAAATTCCCCTCATCAGCAAAGACATCCACAGACTAAAAGTTAAGGGATGGAAAATGATATTCCAAGCAAAATGAATTCAGAAAGCCAGCAAGAATAATTATATTCATATCCAACACAGACTTCAAGTCAGAAATCCGCCAGAAGAGACAAAGAAAATCACTACATATTGGTAAAGGGAACAAACCATCAATACAATAAAACAATTATAAATATATATGCACTGATCATCAGAGCAACCAATTTTATAAAGTGAACACTATATGGCATAAAGGGAGAGATTAGCCCAAATACATTAATAGTGAGTGGTTTCAATAACCCCTTCTCACCAATAGACCATCTAGACAAACTATCAACAAAGATATGAGAATTATATTATACTATAGATCAAATCCCTCACTTGTCTGTCAGCACGTTGTGCTGTGTGCTGCTGTGCTGCTGAAAGCCATGCCAACGGTATTTCTGATACAAGCAGGGCCACTCATGGTGGACAGTTTTTAGCTGAGCTTCCAGACTAAGATAGACTACGGAGAAGGAACCAGCAACCCAATTCTGAGACAATTAGCTATTGAAAACCCTATGAATAGAGAGAAACACTGTCAAATAGAATGTCAGAAAATGAGATTCCCCAGGCTGGAAGGCATTCAAAAAACAACTGGGAAAGAGTCGCCTCCTCAAAGTAGAGTTGACCTTAATGACAGGATTAGAGTAAAGCCCCTGGGACCTCCTTTGGCTGATGTGGCAAGACTCAAAATGAGAATAAACATAGTGACCGCAACAATGAGCTCAAACATAAAAAGGCAGTATGCATGGAACAATGTCGGGTAGTGTTTTGTTCTGTTGTACGTAGGGTTGCTATGAGACAGATATGAGTCAACAGTGCCTAACAAACAAACATAGATCAAATGGATTTAGAAATGTACAGAATATACTATTCAATAGCAGAACACACATACACATTATTCTCATCAGTCTAAGAAACCTTTTCCAGTATACAGAATATTTTAGACCACAATGCAAGTTGTAATGAATACAATTAATTAAGATAATTTATTGCATCTCAACAAACAATAACATAATAAAACTAGAAATCAATAGCAAGAGAAACTCCAAAAAATATACTAATATGTGGAGATTGAACAATACACTTTTGAATGAGTACTGAATCATTGAAGAAATTGAGGAACATATTTAAATCCTGTAATCAAATGAAAATGGAAATATTTCAAACCAACTGGTGATTAGAAAAGCATTTCTAAGAGGAAAGTTTTTTATAGCTATGAATGTCTGCATTGAAAAAAAAACTAATCTCAAAGAAATAAGCTAATGATCTATCTCAAGATTTTAGAAAAATAAGAACAAACTATCAGGGTGCAGTGGTGCATGCCTGAAATCCCAGTGACTCAGGAGGCAGAGGCAAGAGGATCATGAGATAGAAGCCAGAGAAGCCTGTGTAATTTAGTAAGAACCTGTCTCAAGATAAAAGAAAAAAACTTTTAAGAGGTTAGAGGTATAGCTCAATAGTAGAGCACTTGCAAAGTACGTATGAAGCCCTGTATTCAGCACCCCAGTTACACACACACAAACACAAATTTAGTAGAGGGAAAGAAATAATAAAGATCAGAACTGAAATGAATGAAAGAGACTAAAAGAACAATACAAAGGATTAAAGAGTTCTTTCAAAAGATAAACAAAATTGACAAACACTTAGCCTAACTAATCAAAAGAGAGAGAAAACCCAAATAAATAAAACTGCAAGTGATAAAGGGGTATTACTAGAGATCCCACTAAAACCCATAAGATTATTAGGGAATATTTCTAAAATGTATATGCCAATAAATTGGAAAAACTAGAAGAAATGGATAAATTTTTAGACATGTATGACCTACCAAAATTAAACCAAGAGGATATAAAAAATCTTTATAAGTTAATAACATGCAATGAGATTAAAGCTATAACTTAAAAATGTCTCCCAATAAAGAAATGCTCAGGACCAGACAGATTTATGGTTGAATTCCACTAGACAGCTAAAGAAGACAAATGTTCCTCAAACTATTCTATAAAATAGAAAGGAAATAAACACTTCCAAACTCATTTTACAAAACTAGAATTACCCTTTTATCAAAATCTGAGAAGGATACAAGAAAACTATAGACCAGTAACTTTGATGAACATGGGTACAAAATCCTCAATAAAATGCTTGCAAATTGAGTTCAAAAATACAATAAAAAAATCATACATCATAATCAACTTGGTTTCACTTTTAAGATACAAGGATGGTTCAACATATGTAAATAAACTTAAAAGAGAACACAGAATCAAGGATTAAAACTATATGATCATCTCATAATGCAGAAAAAGCCTCTAATAAAAATCTGACATCCCTTCCTGTTAAAAGCCCTGATTAAACTAGGCACAGAATGATAATATATCAACATAATAAAGGCTGTATTTGAGAAGTCCATACGCAATACGATACTCAATAGGGAAAAACTGAATTCATTTCCTTTAAAATCAGGAAGATGACAGGATACCCACTCTCATCATTCATATTCAGTATAGTACTTGAATTTTTAGCCAGAACAGTCATGCAAGAGAAAGAATTAGAAAGGATACAAATAGGAAAGGAGAAATAAAATTACCCCTCTTAGAAGATAATATGATCCTATACTTAGAAAACCCTAAAGACTCTACCAAAAAATTCTTACAGCTGATAAACAAATGTAGCAAATTAAAAGGATACAAAATCAACACACACACACACACACACACACACACCAAAAAAACAAAAACAAAAACAATAGTTTCCCCATTTGCCAATAATGAACACACTGAGGGAAAAAATCAGGGAAATAATCCCATTCACAATTGTTGTTGTTGTTGTTAGGTGCCGTGGAGTCTTGTTTGACTCCTAGCGACCCTTATAGGGTTTTCAATGGCTGGTTGTTTCAGAATTGCCTGGGGAGTGGACTGTCACATCCTTCTCCCATTTTTGCAGTGCTGGGTATCAAACTTAGGACCTCAGAGACTACATAGCAGTACTCTACTAACTGAGCTAAATCCTTTCCCCTCATAAAATAAAATAAAACAAAATACTTGGGAATAAACCTAACCAAGGAGGCAAAAAACCTCCACAATGAAAATTATAAAAACTGAATAAAGAAATTGAAGAATACATTACAAGATTTTGGAAAGACTTCTCAAGTTCATAGATAGGGAAAAATTAATATTGTTATAACAGCCATGCCACAAAAAGTGATCTATAGAGTCTATGAAATTCCCATCAAAATACCAATGACATACTTCATGGAACTAGAAAAGGCAATCCTAAAATTTATATGAAACCACAAAAGACCCTGAATAGCTAAACCAATATTAAGGGAACAACAATAACCACCACCACAACAGAGGCATAAGATGGCTGTAGTTGTGTGGGTTTATATGTTTATCTATGGAATCTCCATTCTATACCATTGGTCTACATGTTGTTGTTGTTGTTAGATGCCGTGGAGTTGGTATCTGACTCATAGCAACCCTGCGTACAACAGGCAAAACACTATTGTCAGTGCTTCTCTGCTGTTCATAGGGTTTTCAATGGCAGATTGATTTTCGGGAGTGGGTTGCCAGGTCCGTCTCCCAAGCCTACAGCACCTGGTGTTTCCAGGCAGTCTCCCATCCAAGTAGTAACCAGGCCTGACCCTGCTTAGCTTCCGAGATCTGATGGGATTGGATGCCACAGGGCTATGGCTGCAGACAATGGGGGGTTAGTCCCCTTAATAAATCTGGAGCAGAGGGAGGGGGAGAGGGAATGAGAATGAGATTGAAAGTCCACAGGTTGGGAGAAAAGATCTGTACCACATATATCTGATAAAGTACTTAAACCAAAAATGTACCCCAAACACTTAAAAACCAATAAGAATAAACCAACCTAGTTTTTAAAATGAACAGAAGATATGAACAAACACCATGTCAAGGAAGATACTCAGAAGGCAAATAAGGATATAAAAAGGTGTTCAACATTATTTGTCCTAAGGGCACTGCAAATGGAATCAAAGTGGTATTTCTTTGAAAAACACTTTGAAAACACACTTTGAAAAACATTTTGTAAGAAATTTTATGAAGCTAAATGGGGTCTTACTACATGTTCCAACAGCCACACTCATAGGTACTCAACTAATTTGAACACTTCTGTACAGACATACACACAGACCTGCACGTGAATATTGTAACAGCTTTGTTCATAACTGTCCAAAACTGGAAACAATCAAGATGTCCCTCAATAGATGAATGTATAAACAGATGTGTTACATCCATACAGTGGTATATTATTCAGTTATAAAAACTACCTATCAAGCCATGAGAGACACAAATTATGAACCCAGGGGCCTGTGCATGTTGGGCAAGTGATTTACCACTGAACTACACCTTCAGCCCCCTTTTTATTTTACTTTTTAAATTTTGAGACAGGGTTTCACCACGTTGCACAGGCTATCTCTATCCTCAAACTTGTGATCTTCTTGCCTCTACCTCCCAAGTTGCTGGGATTATAGGTGTGTGCCACAATGCCTGGCTGAATGAATTTTAAATGTATACTGCGAAGTGAAAGAAACCAGTCTGAAAATGCCAAATATATGATGTTCTGAAAAAGAAAAACTATCAAGTTAGCAAAAATATCAATGGTTTCTAGAGGCTCAGAGGAAAGGGAGAAATGAATAGGCTCAGAACAAGAGATTTTTTGTTTTTGTTTTTGTGGTACTGGGGGGTTGAACCCAGGGCCTCACGCTCGTATGCTCTGCAAGTGCTGTACCACTGAGGTGCACCCTCAGCCCATTTTTTTTACTTTTTGAGACAGGGTCTTGCTAAATTATGCAGACTGCCTCTGGTCTTGAACTTGTGACCCTCCTGCCTCCACCTCCTGAGCTGCTGGGATTATAGGCGTGTGCCACCGCGCCCAGCTAGAACAACAGAATTTTTTAGGATGCTGAAACTATTACATATGATATCATAATGGTGGGGGTCCATTTGACAAAAAAATAGAATTTAACAGCACAGTAAACTTTGATGTATGTAAACTTTTTGTAAATTATTTAGGAGATGAAAGGATTCTTGGATAGAATGCAGAATGTAACAATATAACCTAACTATATTACAAATGTATTAAACAGCCTCACTGAAAGGAGCAAGGGAGGAAGTATTCATCGAAGAAACTTTGGAAATAAGTATAGTCTGTAAGATTAAAAGAAAAAGAAAATTACATCAGCACTGTGCCCAAGTTGATAACATTATTTCCTATAGAGACTTAGGTTAAAAAAAATCTGATGTCACTGTATAGGTGGTCTTCATCTTAAAAATGGTTCAACTTACTTTTTTTGATTTTTAGACTGAGTTTATTGGAGTAGTAAATGCATTTTTGACTTATGATATTTTTGACTTATGACAGTTTTATTGTGGTGGCGCCCTGTAGTAAGTCAAGATGCATCTATCTTTAAATATATGCCAAAATTGAACATTAAGGGAGTGATATTTCCCACTTTCAGAACTGAAGGTTACATGTAAACAAGGAAAGGAAGCTAGAATGAAACATTTGGTAATGGATTATAGCTGGAGAATTCAGTATGACCTCATGTTTATATTAAAATAAATAAGGGTGGTTACATATACAATATTTATAGATATGTATATACTTATGGGTTAGTATACATATGTTTCCTTACTCTGTCAGTTTGTAAGTCCCAGAGGCGGCACATTCCAGTAGCAAGTAGTATACCCAGCACCCAAATCTTGGTTCCTAATACCATTCTCCAGTAAAAGAGGTCATGACTTCTTGGAGAAATGGATGATTCTAGGACTAGGGCAGGAAATATACAAGATGATCCTGTAATATCAGAATGTAAGAAAGTGTTTAAAAAAAAAAAAAAAACTACAGTGACAGTGAAATATCAAAATAATACAGGAGCTAAATGAAAGAGCTCTCAATGGACAAAGTTGGAGCTAACTGACTAACCCAAATAAAAATAAAAACTTGGACTATAAAGTAAATATTCAACAGTTCATATAGATACAAACTAATTATTGAAAAAATAAGTAATGGGAGAAGAGACTAATCCCTGAGAAGAATTCCAAATAATCTCTGCAGATATTTTATACTCTTGGAGGTAGAGCATAATTTCTTAATCCTTGACTATGGTTTGCAAATAATGTCAGTTTGTCACACTGTGAGGGCTTGTGTGTTGCTGTGATGCTGCGAGTTATGCCACCTATATTTCAGTTAACACCTGGCTCACCCATGGCACACAGGTTTCAGCTGAGCTTCCAGACTAAGACAGACTAGGGAGAAGGACTGGACAGCCCACTCCTGAAACAATTAGCCATTGAAAAGCATGAATAGCTGCCAAGCGTGGTGGTGCACGCCTGTAATCCCAGTAGCTCAGAAGGCGGAGGTGGGAGGATCGCAAGTTCGAGACCAGAGGTAGTCTGTGTAATTTAGCAAGACCCTGTCTCAAAAAGTAAAAAAAAAAAAAAGAAAAGAAAGGAAAAAATGGGTTTGGGGCACATCTCAGTGGTCCAGTACTTGCAAAGCATACAGGTGCGAGGCCCTGGGTTCAACCCCCAGTACCAGAAGAAAAAAAAAAGAAAGAAAGAAAGAAAGAAAGAAAGAAAGGAAGGAAGGAAGGAAGGAAGGAAGAAAGAAAGAAAGAAAAGTATGAATAGCTGAGAAACTGTCAGATATAGTGCCAAAAAATGAGTCCTCCAGATTGGAAAGCACTCAAAAGACAATTAGGGAAGAGTTGCCTCCTCAAAGTAGAGTTGACATGTTGTCAGGAGGGACCAATCCTTGGAGAAGGGCATCATCCTAGGAGAGTAGTGCATCAACAAAAAAAAGAAGAGTCCCAACTAGATGGGCTGACACAGTGGCTGCAACAATGAGATTACACATAAAAAAGATTGTATGGACAGGACGGTGTTGGGTAATGTTTCATTCTGTTGTACATAAGGTTGCTATGAGTCGGACCTGACTCAATGGATCTTAACAACATCAAGAATTCCAAAGAGTATAATAGGAAAGTTGTAAATTTACAGTAGAGAAATTTGACAAGCATGATCTGAACCAGGTAATCAGGATTACAAATAATGATCAGTCATATTGATAGCATATCCTGGATATTAAGTGATGACAATGGCAGTGTTCCTCTGTGGTATTCCTGCCAAATATACATAACTCCAGTCTAGTTATGACAAAGTGTTATACCAATCCCAAATAAGGGACATGCTATAAAATACCTGAGCACCATCAAACACGGAAAGTCTGAAAAACTGTATAACCCAGAACTAAAGCATATATGACCACTAAACATTATTCTGAATGGCATTCTATACCAAAAATAAAGAATACTAGGTAAATTCTAAGGAAATATGAATAAAGAATGGGTTTTAGCTAATTATACCATATCAGTATATGTTTTTAATTGTAACAAATGTAACATTAGTGTAAGGTGTTACTAATAAGGGAAATTGTATGTGGTGTTAATGGCAACTGTCCAAACTACCTTAGTAATTTTTCTGTAAATCTAAAACTGTTCTAAAATAGAAAGTTTATTCATTACAAGGTCAACAAGGAACAAGGAAACAAGGAAAGTTTATTCATTACAAGTGCAAGGTCACATAAGAAACATAAAAATTGATATTTTACATAGTAGGGGAGACTAAGATGGATTAACTGTAATGTAATGTTATCTCCTGGATAAGAACATAGAACAGAAAAATAAGATTTGTGGAAAAATTAGTGAAATTCAAATTATACCAATGGTAATTACCTGGTTTTAATCATTGTACTATGGATATATAAAATAGTAACATTAGAAGAGGATGAGTGAGCGATATATGAAACATTCTATATTGTTCTTGTAGAGTGATTTGTCAGTCTAAAATTAGAATAACAAGCTTTAAAAAATGAAAATCAGCCTCACGTGGTAGTGTACTCTTGTAATCCAGCAATTTGGGAGGCAGCTGCAGGAGGATCATGAGTCAGAAACTAAAGGCAGCCTGAAAAACTTAGCAAGACCCTGTCTCAAAATAAAATATAAATAAATAAAAAATGGGATAGGGGTATAGCCCAGTGCTAGAATACTTGGGAAGTACGTTTGAGGCCCTGCATTCAACTTACAAGCACCTCAAAAAAAAAAAGGCACTTGGCCATATTTGTGGAGGTTTATGTTTGTGGGGGGTTATATTTGTGGGGGGTTATATTTGTGGGGGGTTATTCCCAGGTTATCTACTATGTCCATGGCCATTATATGTCTATCCTTTTGCAAATAATTCACATTCTTGGTTACTATAGTGATATAATAAACTTCAATGTTTGACATAATGATTACTCTCACTTTGTTCTTCTTATCAAAACTGTCTTAGCTTTTCTAGTTCTTTGGCCATCCCATAAAAATCTGAAGAAAGAAATCTTGTCTGTATTTACCAAAGTCTTGCTGGGATTTTGACAGGAATTTTGATAAATTGGCATGTCAACAATAACATAAATATCTGGGAAATTCTCAAAATACATAGAAACTAAACAACACACTTCTAAGCAACCTATGGATAAAAGAAAAAAGTAGAGAGAAATTAGGAACTATTTAGTGCTAAATTAAAAAGAAAACAGTATATAACAAGATTCATGGAATGAAGATGAAGCAGGACTTAAGAAAAATGTATAACTATATACTTTTATCTGAAGAAGAGAAGTATAAAATCAGGAATATAAGTTTGCACCTTATGATACTAAAAAGTCAATTAAATTATAAGTAGATTAAAGGATAAAAATAAAAATAATAGCAGTGAGCTTAATAAACTTTTGCTTTGATTTTGGTTTTTTTTTTTTTTTTTTTTTTGGGACAGTAGCACTATGTATTTGAGGCCCGGGTTGGCCTCAAACTTGCAATCCTCTGCCCAAGCTTCGTGAGTGCTGGGATTATAGATGTGGGCCACCATGACAGGTTTAATGAAATTTTCACAAGAAAAGAATAATAGAAAAATATTAATGAAACCAAAAGTCTGGCTCATTAAAAATAATTCTTACACTAGATTGAGAATGAAAAAAGTACATGTTATTAGTATCAAAAATTAAAAAGGAACCATCACTGAAGATCTTAGAGATATTAAAAGAATAATATGGGGACATTATAATTATATGCCAATCAATTTGGTAATTTAGATAAAGTGAAAAATTCCTTAAAGACATAAATTATCCAAAGTGACCCAACAAGAAATAATAAGAAAAATAGGACTAGTCCTATTTCTATCAGAGAAATTGATTTGTAATTTCACATTTTCCCATGAAGTTCCCACAGTATATATGCCCACAAATATCATTACCAAGGCAGTTGATCCTAGGAGTACAACATCAATTAAACTTTTAAAATCAATCTATGTAATTGGTATTAACAGATTAAAAAGATAATAAAATCTCAATAAATACAAAAAATTGACAAAATTCAATACTCATTCATAACAAAAATCCACCAAACCAGCAGAAAGAAACATTCTCAATTTGATAAAGGCAGCTCAGATCATGCTTACTGGTAAAAGTTTCAGTGCTTTCCCCAGAGGATTCAAAACAAGAAAAGTCTGACTGTTTTTATCACTTCATTCAAAGTTGAACTAGGTATTCCCCATTGCAATAAGCCAATAAAGGAAATAAAAAACATACAGACTGGTAAAGGAGAAACAAAACCATTTCTCAGATAATCATTTACATAGAAAATCTGACAGAATCTATCAAAATGCTACTAGGTTGCAAGCTAGTTAAACAAAATTAGTCATGAGGAAAACATAACTTAAAATTACAATGAATTACCAATATATACCAATTAGAATGAATAGAAAAATAAAAGATTGACAATACCAGTTTTGGTGAGGATGTAGAGAAATGGGAACTCTCCTAGACTGCTGATTGAAATGAAAAGTGGTATCATCATTTGGAATACATTTTGGCAGTTTCTGTAAAGGTTAAACATATACTTGCCATGTGATTCAGCCATTCCTCTCCTTAGTAGTTTCCCAAAAGGAATAAAGACTCAAATGTTAATGGCATTTTTATAATAGTTGAAAACTAGCAATAACCCAAATGTTCATCAAAAGGTACTAGATAAACTGTGTTACAGCAATACAATACTATTTATCAATAAAAATAATAAATGGGTGAATATCAAAATGTTATGCTAAGTAAAAGAAGCTAAACAAAAATAGAGTATATTGTAGTATTCAATTTACACAAAATTCTAGAAAATGCAAGCTACTTTATAGTGATTAAAAACAAATCAGTTACTTGGGGACAGAATACAGGATGGAAGGAAAGAGAGAAGAGTTGCAGAGTGACACGAGAAAACTTTGGGAAGATATATATGTATATGCATATATATATATTTAATATCTTGGTTGGTTGTGGTAGTGATTCCACAGATGTATACTTATGTGAAAATTCATCAAATTGAATACTTTAAGTGAAGTTTTTGTACAATTATACTCCAACTAAGCTCTTATAGAAAAAACATGTACAATGAAATACAACTACATGTCCACCAAAATGGAGAAAATTAAAAAGACTGACAATACTGAACTATGGTGAGAATCTGAAACAACTAGAACCCATATATTGCTGATGAGAATGTAAAACAGTATAACTACTTTGGGAAATAGTTTGGCAATTTCTTTAACATGAACTCCATTTCTAGGCATTAATTGAAAGAAATGAACATATATTTCCATACAAAAGGCATCCAAAAGTATTCATAGCAATTTTATTCATAGTAGCTAAAAGCTGAAAACAATCCAATATCCACCCACAGGGGTTTGAATAAAGAAATTGTGCTATACATTACTCATCAGTAAAGAAAAGATGATTACTTGATATGTGGAACAACATGAATGAATCTCAGAATCACTGTGCTGAGCAAGAAAATGTCAGATACAAAATTTGCATACAGTATGACTCCATTTATATGGAACTCTAGAAAAGACCAGTCTAATCTAAGATGATAGAAAGCAGATAGTACTTTGTATTAGGTTTCAGCATTAGGTTGCTTAGGAGCAGAATGGAAGTGGTGGTACTAACTAGACAGAAGTACAAAAGCACTTTCAGAGTTTATCGAAATGCTTTATATTTTGACTTGGTGGTGGTTATCGAATTGAATAAATTTGTCATAAATGTATAATTAACATGAGTACAATTTATTATGTTAGTTTTACCTCAAAAATTCCTCCAAGTGATGTCAGTTTGGAGGAATACTGGCCCAATTTCAATCTCCAACCATATGCAAATACCTATTTTTTATGTCTGAACCTTGTTGCTACACAGTGCTGCCTTGTCCACTTCGTGACAGCCCTGTTAGAAAAACTTCCCATACTGAGTCTATATATATTTTCCTGTAATGGCTATATTTGGTCCAAATTCTACCCTCAGAACTACCCTAATATTCTTTCTTGACTGCCTAATTTATAAAATTTATAAAAAGATACCCATCTGAGAGATCATATAGCAGAGAATTGTAACATGGGCTGTGGGATCTGATAGCCCTAGAATTTAATTCTGGCTCTATCATTTATGAGTAATATTGAGCAAATTACTTTACCTTTGTATGCCTCAGTTTCCTTAGCAGTTAAATGCCCATAATAATAGCACTATGAGGCTTAGGTGGCTGGGGTTTAGCTCAGTTGGTAGAGTGCATGCTCTGTGCTCTCTGAAGCCCTGGGTTTGATGCCCAGACTATAGAAATTAGAGAAGGACCTGGCAGCACAATTCAGAAACAATCCTGAAACAATCAGGCATCAAAAAACCTATGAATGGTAGAGAAGCACTGACAAAGTGTCAAGGATAGCACAGTGTATGGGAGGGTTTTGTTATGTTGTACATAGGGCCGCTATGAGTCAGACCCAACTTACGGGCACCTAACAACGAGATTTAGGAGAATTAAGGAGTTAATGCATTTAAGGCATTTCACATGCTTGGCATATGATACATGCCCAATTATTCTTATAGGTCTCCTTATCTTTCTTACCCAGTCTAATTAATACCAAGTACCCCCTAGTCTCTAAGATTTTAATTCCACAGCACTTTGCCTAAAAATTCTGTACTTTGTTAATGTAATCATAATTCACACACTTACCCATTTTTTTCAGCATTAAAGATGTCTTATGATCTGAATTCACAATCACAAAATGCTGACTTAAGATAAGTTAATTATATGAGACAAACAATAGGATGAAAGGATTAGAACAGAGAGATTTGGAATAATGTACTAGTGGGAAGTAGTACTCCAATACAGTTTTACCAACTAGGAAGTATATTTTAAAAATTGTGCTTTGTTGAATAAAGAAGTGAGACTATAACTTGTAACCTTGGGACCTAAATTCATTTTGTTGCATGAGGTTCTCTGAAAGGGCACTTTATTACTTGACGTATAAATTCCTACTTTAAGTCTATGTACAATATGTAAAATTTCAGGTGACTTTATTGCTATGTCCAGGTCTTGTCTATGAATCACAGCAACTTCATTATGTAAGTTCTACATGATGTGAGTTAAAGTGGATGTTTTGTTCCTCACTTAATTTTGAACAAGTTACTTCCTCTTTTTGGACATCAGTTTTCCTTTGTAAAATGGGAAGAGATGTGAGGATGCCTAATACCTATTATGCCCATCCTAACTTAAAACCCTAAAACCAAGTTATACATGTATAAGCATTTCTCAAAACACAGTCAAAATATACTTATTATTTGTGCATTTCATTATATGCAAACTGTGAAAATTTTTAAGTATATATAAACAATAATCTTTAGTTAATGATATGCATGCTAAACCATTTAGGTCTGAAGTATAATTATTTCTGCATTCATGTTTAAAATGTACTAATAATAAGGGGAGCTGGGATTTGGCTCAGTTGGTAGAGCGCTGGACTGCAGTCTCTGAGGTCCCGAGTTCAATTCCCAGTACCGCAAAAGCGGGAGAAGGACCTGGCAATCCACTCCCAAGGCAATCCCGAAACAGTCAGCCATTGAAAACCCTATGAGGGTCGCTATGAGTCGGATACCGACTCGACGGCACCTAACAACAACAACAACAATAATAAGGGGGATTAATGGATGGAATGATGGATACATAGGTTATAATTTTCTTCAAGTGGTTAAAAATAGAGTTACTGTGTAATCTGATAATTGTATTCCTAGACATACAATCAAGACGAATAAAAACATGTGCCTATACAAAAATTTGAACATAATGTTCATAGCAGTATTATTAATAATAGCTAAAAGGTAGAAATAACCTAAATGTTCATCAGCAACTGAAAGTATGAAAAAGATATGATGTATAATGTACAAGGGAATGTTCTTCACAAAAATGGTGTATTTCTACTTACTACATTGATGAAACTTGAATACATTATTGTAAGTGAATGAAGAAAGTCACAGAAAAACACATCTTATATGATTCCATTCATATGAAATATCCAGAGTAAGAGAATCTATAAAGACTAAAAGGAGGTTAGTGACTACCTAGGGCTAGAGGGGATGTGGGCTTAAGGGGTGATAGTTAATGAGTTCAAGTTCTCTTTTGGGAGTAAGTGAAAATGTGCTCAAATTGATTGTGGTATAATTGAACAATTTTAATATAAAAATCCATTGAATTATATGCTTTAAATGAGTGAATTATGTACTATGTGATCATATCTTAGGAAAGCTATGGAAAATATAGAAATCTAGATGAATTTATTCAGTCTCTGTAGTCTCTTCTCTACCCCATAGCTCTTCAGAGCTATGACCAAGAAGTGGTCTCACTGACACTTTCTCTTGTTGCTTGCTTTAGTGGCATCTTAATTATATATATATATATATATACATTCTTATAAAACTGCTTCTCAGATATTCTTTTCAGGTTCTCTTTCATTTTTGTTGTTGGAGTACAATAATTTGTGAGGCTTTACTGATTTCATCCATTCACTAAACAAATTTACACTGAGAGGTTTCATCATGTCAGACACTCTATTAAACACCTAAGGTACAAAGTCAAGTAAGACCTAGTACCTGCCATCAAAAAGTTTACACTGTAATAAGTAAGACATATGTAAACACACAGTTAAGATACAAATCAAAATGTACCACAATTGAAGCATGTAAAAATGCTAAGTGAGAACAGATTTTGCCACTAGAGTTAGAATGAAAAAATCTGGGTTAGATGAAATAGGCTTTATAGCTTTATGATCTTGACCAAGTCACTTAAGTACCTGAAGTCTCAGATTTCTAAAAGTTGTTGTTGTTAGGTGCCGTCGAGTCGAGTCCGACTCATAGTGACCCTATGTACAGCAGATCGAAACACTTGCCGATTCTGTGCCAGGCAAACAATCTTATTTATGTTTAAGCCCATTGTTGCAGACACTGTGTCAATCCATCTGGTGGAGGGTTTTCCTCTTTTGCGTTGACCTGCCACTCTTCCAAACATGATGTC
>VMDO01002660.1:0-78992 GCA_007922755.1 Pedetes capensis
CAGTATGTCTTGATTGCATGTTTGATCTATTTCAGATTGCAGAAGCTGATAGAAGTCTTCCCTTTCTTCATTTGTGGCCTTAGTGGTGGGTGCATAAATTTGAATAATAGTCATATTAACTGGCCTTCCTTGTAGGCATATGGATATTATTCTATCACTGACAACATTGTATTTCAGGACAGATCTTGAAATGTCTTTTCTGATGATGAATGCAACCCCATTTCTCTTTAGTTTATCATTCCCAGCATAGTAGACCATATGATTGTCTGACTCAAAATGGCCTATGCTGGTCCATTTTAGCTCACTGATTCCTAGAATGTCAATGTTTATGCGCTCCATTTCTCTTTTAACAGTTTCTAATTTGCCTAGATTCATACTACATACATTCCATGTTCCAATAATTAATGGATGTTTACAGTTGTTTCTCCTCATTTTGAGTTGTGCCACATCAGCAAGTTGAGCACCCTGGGGTTTTATTCCATTTCCATCATGACGGTAGACTCTACTTGGAGGAGGCAACTCTTCCCCAGTAGTCTTTTGAGTGCCTTCCAACCTGGGGGCCTCATTTTCAGGCACTATATCTGACAGTGTTTCTTTGCTATCCACAGGGTTTTCATTGGCTAGTTGTTTCGGGAGTGGATCGCCAGGTCCTACTCCCTAGTCTGTCTTAGTCTGGAAGCTCAGCTGAAAACCTGTCCACCGTGGGTAACCTTGCTCATGTCTGAGGTTACATTGGCAGAGCTCTCAGTCTCATCGCAACATGCAAGCCCCCAAGGCAAACTGACAGATGTGTATAAATGTAAAATAGTGAAGTATTTTTGGAAAATAGTTTTGCAGCCCCCCAAAAGGTAAGCATATGACTCAGTTAATTCCCTTCTCAAGTACATAACCAAGATTACTGAAACAAATGTTCACACAAGACTTGAACACAAATGTACATAGCAGAAAATAAAATACAAAAGGTGGAAACCACCCAAACTCCCATGAACTGATGAATGGATAATCAAAATATGATATACTCACACAACAGAATATTATTCAGGTAAACAAAGAATGAAATGCTGCCATAACATGGATAGAGCTTGAAACATTATACTAAGTATAAGAAGTGGCACAAAAGGCCACATTTGCACAATCCTATTACATGAAACATCTAGAAAAGGATATAGAAATCCATAGAAAATAGATTAGTGGTTGTTAGGGGATAGGTAGGGGAATGGTGGTGAATGAATGCTGACAGGTACAGGGTTTCTTTTGGGGTTGATAGAAAATGTTCTGGAATTTGATAATGGTAATGTTTATATAGCCTTGTGAATATACTGAAAACACTACATTGTACACTTAAAGAGTAAATTTTATGGTACATGAATTAAGGAAGGAAGGAAGGAGGAAAGAAAGGAATGAACAAAGGAAAGAAGGCAGGAAGAATGTTTACATGAGGTCCATGGGATGGGACCCAGGCCAGAAAAAAATTCAACTAGATAAGTTTGAAGTGCTGACACCCTAAAATATAAACCATCACTTTTCACTTTGTTCAGAGGCATGAGAAATTTGACTTGCCCCAATTCACAAAGCTAAGCTACTCAGCTATGGAGTGTGGATGCATTCTGATTACAAAGCCATGGACCTAACCTAACTGTGGCTCAGGCTGCTCTGCTGGTTTGTGGGTTCAGATAATTCCTCACGTGATACAAGAGAGTTATTTTCCACAGAAATGGAATGAAATACAGAAAAATATTAAAAATAAGGGAAGTATGTTTGTTTATTTGGAAAATAAGAGTGAGGAAAAACTTGGGCCATAGAGTTTGCCTAAAAATAAGTAACAAAAAAAGTGAGTTTTATCTGAGAAAGCCATCTTCAGGTAATAATTATCTCCCTCAAGACCATGTGTGCCTAAGAATGACTACTTAGGACAAAACATTGAATGTAGTACTTAAAAATGGAAATGCATCTTTAATACATACCAAAAAGCAAATCCCTAACCCTAGTACAAAGTCCAATCACTTGACAAAAAATCTGCATATTATGATTTACAATAGTGTCAGAGGGCTAGCCAACTCAATCCAAACCTGATCTGAGGCTAGTAACTTGGTTCAAATCGCTCATGACTAGTTGTCCTATTTTATTGGTAACCCTATCCCTGACAGCTACATCAAAAACATGCCCTTGATTATGAAGAAGAAAAAAGATAAAATCATACACATGGATAAAAGCAATATCCATCAACACCAAAAAATGAAAAAGTAATCCAAAATGATTGTATCTGATTGAATAACAGATCATTTTCCTTATTGTATTTAACGGATAAAAATAATACCATGTATTATCTATATGTGATGGTATTACTTTCATATTTGAAAAAAAATTAATCAGTTCTCTTATGGTTAGTTTTCTGTATTTAGAATAATTACTAAGATTTGTGTGACACAAAAGCAAGAAGTTTGGAATCAACATCAAAGGAAAAATGGTAGAAAATATGGGAAAAAACAAAACCATTACACCATGGAACCCCCTGAAACAACCCAATAGACAAATGGGCAAAGGAACTGAACAGACAGTTCTCAAATGAAGAGGCTCGTAAGGCCATAAAACACATGCAAAAATGCTCAATTTCCCTAGCCATTAGGGAAATGCAAATCAAAACAATGTTGAGATTCCACTTTACTCCAGTAAGAATGGCCAAGATCTATAAAATAAATAACAACAAATGCTGGCGAGGCTGTGGAGAAAAGGGAACACTCTACATTGTTGGTGGAGTTGTAAATTGGTTCAACTACTTTGGAAATCAATATGGAGGTATCTCAGAAAACTAAAAATAGATCTACCATATGACCCAGCTACAACACTACTGGGAATATACCCAAAGGGAGATGAGTCATCATACCACAGAGACACCTGTATCTCCATGTTCAATGCAGCATTTTTCACAATAGCAAGGATATGGAATCAACCAAAGTGCCTGTCAACAGAAGAATGGATTTAAAAATCATGGTACATATATACAAAGGAGTACTACTCAGCAATCAAAAAAATGAAATAATGTCATTTGCAGCAAAATGGATGGAATTGGAGAAAATTATCTTAAGTGAACGAACACAAGCCCAAAAAGAGAAATACCACATGTTCTCACTCATATGTGGGAGCTGAATTAAACTTAAAAGAAGGAAAAAATCCTATATATAAATTGGAATATAATAAAAAGCTCATGTAAACTTAACAGAAAAGGGGCAATTTAAGGGGAGGAAAGAAAGAGGGAGAGATCTAGCAAAAGGAAGCGATGATGGGAGAAGATGGGAGGGGGAGGAGGGTCAAGGAGGAGCAGAGGAATGAGAGAGAGATCGACCTCAAAGTAAACAGCCGAACTTTAATAGTTTGGGAAATAATTATAATAATATTAACAATACCAAAAGATGGCAATAGCGCAAATGGACCAGATTATATATATAATACTGCTGACAATGTAAAAAGATAGATGACTATAGAAAGAAGTTTGGATTTAAATCATAATTGAGATGAACAGGTATAGATAAATATCCCCACAAAAAGACATGCAAGTAGAAAGGTATGGGAGGTGGGAGATGGGGGAGGTGGGGCACAAGAGGGTAAGGGGAAGTTGTGTGCAACATACAATGAAATGCATATATGGAAATGTCACAATGAAATACATGTCAGAATGAAACACATTAAGTTGTACATTAAAAATTTCCAATTAAAACATATTTATAACAAGTGATGATCTATGGATAGATAAGCCACCTTTGGGAGAAAATAGTGTAATGTCAACTCCTATCTTTACTCCATTTTACCAATGAAACTATGAAAACATTAAACCCCCTATGAAACACTATTAGAAAGAAGAACAGTATGGACTGGTTAAAGAGGGGCAAATGTACACAATGAAATAAATAGAGTATATAGAAACTATTTAAATGATTCAAGTCTCCATATTCATATATTATATGAGAAAACATCAAATATAAAATTCAGGTAGTTTTTAAAACTCTCAAATAATAAAACAAATGAAATGTAAACAAATTTCTTAAATGGGTATAAAGGGCCCAGAAATGAGATTTGACCTTATCTTGGGGAAAAACTCGAGTGATTTATTAACCAGTTGGAGAAAACTATAAAAAAATAAAGAAAGCATAATCACTGGAGAAAAATAAGTGAAATATAACCTTCCCAAATGCATGATTTTAGTTTTTATTGATTATGAATTAATAATAAAATCCTCTTTCGGATTGTCAAAATATTCTTGCCAGCCATGACACTAATAACTGAGGGAAAATATCATATATGACAGGCATTAGCAGGGAGGCAATTATTCTCACATCACAAGGCAGTTCCTAGAATTAAGAGACATAGTACATAGTGGACAACATGGCATCAATTTGCTTCTGTTTGCTCCTTCCCACTAAATATGATAGGGGATAATAGGCAGGAACAAAGGGAATAAAGGGATGCTCTGTAGCCATCTGCTTCTCAGCCACTCTTTAAGACATGAATAACAATGTGGGCTTACTCTGAGATAAATGGCTTGACCTGGTGGTCAGTATTTCCCTGACAGATAATATCCTTTACAAATAGCAAGAATGTTAGTAGATAATACCTTCTTAAGAATGGACTTGTCTGCAACCAATCACATCTTTACAAGTGGTCTGGTCAGTATCTAATAACTTCCTTTGTATATGAAGGCAATAGGTGTCATGGCTAGGAAATGGGGATCCTTTGAGGCAAAAGTCCCTCTTGTGATACACAGGAAAATTTGTTTTACAGCCTCAGAAGGCCAGCCTAAACCCATGGGTGAGGGAATTCTGACACACCTGAAGAAAAGGTAAAAAAGATGGGAGCAATATTTGTCCCCTTAATGAGATGGGAACTTTGAAATCCCAGAAGCTCCTGCGCTCGAGGCAGTGTGCAGAGATGTTTGTAGTTGTCCACAGTTTGCAGATGTCCACAGCTCTCAGCAGTCTGCAGTTTTCTATAGTGTCCACTATGTCCAGATGCCAAGAGATGGCACAGAAGTCCACGGTGTCCACAGTTTTCAGTGTCCAGAGATTTCCAGAGCAGTGTCCACAGTTCTCAGCAGTGTCCAGATGCCTTCTGATGCCTGCAGAAGTCTTCAGATATACGCAGATGTCTGCAGATGCCCAGAGATGTTGAGAGTTGTTCACAGATGCCAGCAGTTGCAGTTCACAGATACTTGGAGCTGTCCATAGCCTCATTGCTGGACTTGCATGCTTCCTGACCTCTAACTCAGAAGCGTAGATGCAGCTCATAGACCACTTCTGGACCTGACCACTTTCTGGTTTCTCTCTCAGAAAGTGTAACCTTCTAAGGAAAGAAAAATGATGGTGTCTTAATTTTTTGCGTAATATTTTCATGGAATGCTTTTCTTTTATTAAGATAAAACCAAGGTAAATTATGTCTCATCATCACGTGTGGACACTAGTGCCTTTAATGGAAGGTAAAGGATGTAATGGTAGTTAGAAGTAATTATTGAGGTTTTAATGGTGGTCATAGTGAATGATTTTTGTGGTATGAGCTGATTTTTATGTTAAATATTCTGGGCATCTGGCAAGGTACAGGTTTTGATGTTCAAATTTTATTGGGATCTTTTGATCCCAAGTTCAAGTGGGTGGAATTTTAGGGCATGCCTTTGTTCCTTGGTTCTTTAGGGGCAATGTCTCTGCAAGGGCTTTCCTGTTGAGGGGCATTACATAAAATTGTGTGAGGTAGGTACGAGAGGCAGTCATTGTCTCTAATTTTTTTTTTTGTAGTATAGTCTACATTTCCCCTGTGTCTCCCCATCCTATTTTCTTCTCAGAACTGTTTTGTTTATTGGACTCAGAACTTGTAGACCAGCCCCTAGGTCCAGAGATGGCAACCTGGATAGGGAGGCTGGTACTATCTTAAAAGGGTTCACAAAATCTTTTGCCACACTTGTTTCGGCCCTGATTACGGTAACTCCTTCTTGGGCCGTATATCCAACATTCTGGTGCCTTTCTCCCCATCCCTATTTTGTAGCTAGTACAACCATTTGTCCCTTGGAGGACTTGCTTTGGGATAAAATTTTGTTCCTCTAGTACAGGGTAATTCACTCAATAACCTTTGGGTATGACTCCAAGCCCATAATTGCTCACTGAGCACTGTGCCACCTAAGCATTGGCCTGAACGTTAGTGCAATCCAGTCCAGATTGGACCACTGAACCTATATGGAAGGGCTTTTTTTAATGAAAAAAAATTTGTGGTAATCAATATTGTGTAAAATGGCTTTTTAATACCAATATATGCATGTTTTTGCATGAATAGTATTTGTTTTGATATTCCTGTTGTTAAATTACTGTATGATATAAACAATATGTGTTTATATATATATTGTGTAAATTTAATATAATACATTATATATTGTAATAAACAATTTGTTTTACTGCTGTTAAGTTTGTTATTTGGATATAAAACCAGATGTTTACATCTATAAAAAAAAGTGTAACTTTCTCTCTCCTTTTGTCTTTCCGTCTCACCTCTCCTGACACTGGTCTAAATCTCCAGTCTGCTTGCCCCAGCACTGAGGGTACCCTCCTCTTTCCCACCTCTTAATAATCTATTCTCTATCTTTCTTCTTCAGTCCCTTTTTAAATTCTTTTGTAATCATGACCAAAGACTGAGATTATGCTGCCAGTTTTCCAGTAACACCTGGATCCCTCTCCCAGTAACAAATATAAACCGTGGAAATAATATAAAAGGCAACTAAACCGTGAGATGTGGAAAGACGAAGACAGACTGATTAAGGACTCCAGGACAGGAAGAATATAGCAGAAGGTTTTTTTTTATGATGTCTAACTAAATAGAGGATGATGGCCCAAGCCTGACATGTCCCAACATCCTACCTACATAGTCTCATTTCTTTCCCTAAATCAAGTGTGAGAGCCAATAGCACCAGGCAAGCCTAGCAGGACTAGGAGATTGACTGGAAATGACAATGACAACAAAAAGCATCAGGAAGCACTCTCCTGCTCAGCTGGGCCTGACACTACCCTCCCCAACTGAGGGTCACCAGAGAGCACCAGCAAAGGGAAATCCTACCTCACCATGTGGCCCCGCTCAGGCAGCCTCTTGTTCTCCAAAGGCCACAGAATCCCTTCTCCTAGACAACACCAACATAAAGAAAACAAAAGCCCAGTCTACGAAGAGCTTGTCAACTCCATAGGCCACATACTCCACCGTCTGCCCAGAGGATGCTCCTTGTTCCCACCAAGGCAGCATCAGCAGGAACTCAACAGAACCCACACCATACCCAACACCAAATAAATGAAAGCAGCACATGTCTTTTAGTCTAAACTTACATTGAAGCCAACCTGGCAAAAGTAGGCCAGGATCCACAGACTAAGATAATCTTGCCAAAGTGAATAAGAAAATATGAATGACCCAATTCTATGCTATTTACATGAAACTCACCTCAAATTCAACAGCATAGGTAAGCTGAAAACAAAAGGATGGAAAGTTATGCAACATGCAACACTATTTTTTTAAGTAGAATAACTGTATTAATATATGATAAACTACACTTCAGAGCAGATTGGTAGGGAATTACTAGGAACAAAGAAGGATATTACATAATCATGAAAAGATCAATCCACCATGAAAAATAATGATTCTAAATATGTACACAAATAAATGAAAAAGCTTCAAAGTACATGAAGCCAAAACTGATACTGCAAAAAGAAGAAATAGATAAATCATAGTTGCAAATTTCCACATCCAACACTCAACAACGGAAAGCACTATTATTAGGCAGAGATTGGTAATGATATAAAATGTCTAAACAACATAATAAACCAATAAGATTCAATCAACATATATATCATTCTACTAAGTAACACAAAATATGCCTTTTATCGAAAAGCCTGTGGAACATTCATCTACATGGATCATATCCTGGGTCACAATACAAACCATAATGATTTTTTTTAAAGTTAAAATCACACAAGGTATTTTCTTTGACTGCATGGACTCTAACTAAAAATCAGTAACAAAGCCAGGCACATTGTGGCACATGCTTGTAATCCCAGTGACTCCAGCAGCTAAGGCAGGAGGATCACAGGTTCCAGGCCAGAGGCAGCCAGTGAAACTTACTGAGCCCTTGTCTCAAAAATAAAAAATAAAAACTGGGCTAGGGAAGTGGCTCAATGGTAGAGCACTTAGCTAACTCCTGTGAAACCCTGGTTTCCATCCTGTCAATACTGGGAGAGGAGAGAAGAGGAGAGGAGAGGAGAGAAGAGGAGAGGGGAGGGGAAGAGAGGGGAGGGGAGGGGAGGAAGAAATCAGTAATAGAAAAATCTCTAAACACAGAGAAATTAAACAACACACTCCTAAGTAATCTATGGATCAAACAGGAAATCTCAAAGGAACTTAAAAATAGAACTGAATGAAATGAAGATACAATATATCAAAAACTGTGAGATACAACTAAAGTATTTTTTGAGAGAAAATATTTCATTAGAAAACAGGAAAGTTCTCAGTTTAGTAAATAAGTTGCTATCTCAAGGAACTAGAAAAAGGAGAGAAAAACAGACAGAAAGCAAGCTAAAGAAAACTAATAAAGATAAGGCCATAGATTTATGTGGTTGGAAATAGGAAAATACAGAAAAATAAATGGAACAAAAAAGATCGTTGTTCAAAAAATGTGATAAAATTGGCAAATTTTCAGCAAGAATAACAAAAAAAAGTTTAAAAAGAGAAGACAAAAATCACCTATATAAACAATGAAATGAAAGATATTGCAATGGATCCTCCAGCCATTTAAATAATGACAAAGAAATGCTACAAACAACTTTATGCCTATAAATTAACAACTTTGAAGATATGTACCAATTCCTTGAACACCAAAAACTACCAAATATTAATATGAAAGCATATAATTTGAGTAATCCTATAACCAATAAAACCAAAATCATAAAATACTTCCCTCAAAATCTCTAGACCATAGTTCTACTAGAGAATTCTACTAAATGCTTAAAGAATTAACACCAATCCTATACTATCTCTCCCAGCAAACAGGGAATACTTCTAAGCTTACTTATGAGTCCAATACTACCTGAATATCAAAATTCTACAAAAATAAGACACAAAGTAGCTATAAACCAATACTTCTCATGAATTTACACACAAAAATCCTCAAATATATGAGCAAATCAAATTTAGTAATATATATAAAGAATTCACACCACAATCAGCTTGGATTTATTCCAGATGTAAAAAACTATTTCAACATTTGAAAATCAGTGTAACCCACCATATTAACATCTAAAAAAGAAAAATTATGTAATCATATCAGTTAATATAGAGAAAGAATTTGACAAAATTTCACACTCATCAAACTAGAAAGAAATCTCAGCAAAATATGAATAGAGGGGAACTACCTTAATTTGATAGAGAAGATCTACACAACAAACCCTATGACTAACATACTTAGTGGATGAACACTGGAATTCTCTTCCTCAGCTGAAAACAAGGCAAAAATGTCCATTCTCATCTACTCTTGTTCAACACAGTACTAGCCACTGCAGTAAGATAAGAAAAAGAGAAAGAAAACAAAAGCACATGCTTGAAGAGTAAGAAATAATACTTCTTATTCTTATTTGCAAGTGACATGATTGTGTAGAACATCCTAGGAGGTAGAAGGAAAGAACCTGCAACAAGAGCAAGCCTGCAGGATATAAGAGCAACAACAAAAATCAATAGCATTTCTATACAGTAAAAATGAATATTCAGAAACTGAAATTAAAAACATAGCACATTTATAATTACTCCAAAGAAACTGAAGTTACTCACATATAGCCTTAACAAAGCATGCACAGGATCTGTATGCTGAAAAGTACTAAATGCTAATGAAAGAAATCAAAAAAGATCTAAACAATAGGAGAAACATACTGTGATCATAGATTGAAAGAATTCACACAGAAAAGATACAAATTCTCCCTCAACTGATTTATAGGTGTCTTAGTCCATTTGTCTATTATGACAAAATTCCACAGACTGGGTGACTCATCAATAATGGAAGTTTATTATTCACAGTTCTAAAGCAAGAAAATCCCAGATCAAGGTGCTGGAAGATTTCGATGTCTAACAAGGGCCCATCTTCTGATTGATAGAATGTCATCTTTTTGCTGCATCCTCACATGGCCGAAGGGAGATGAATGTCTCTGGGGTCTCTATTATAAAGGCATTAACCTCATTCATGAAAGTTCCTCCTTTAAGAGCTAATAGCTTCTCAAAGGTGCCACCACTAAATACAATCACATTAGGGACTAGATTTCAGCATATAAATGGATGGGTGACACATAACATTGTGTATAGCATTCTTCCTCTGTCTTCTAAAAATCATGTCCTCACTTTCAAAGTGCATTCATTACATCCCCAAAGCCCCCAAAGTTTTTTGCTTGTTTTGTTTTTATTTTTTGTTGTTTTGTTTTATTTATTTACTTTTATTTATTTATTTATTTTTTTGCAATACTTGAACCCAGGGCCTTGCACATACTTTACAAGTGTTCTTCCACTGGGCTCCACCTCAGTCCATTTTTTAAATTTTTTATCTTGAGACAAGGTCTTAGGTTATGCAGACTCTGACCTCTGGCCTCAAACCTGTGATCTTCCTGCCCCCACCTCCCAGTCCCTGGGATTACAGGCATTTTCTACCACACCTGGCAGTCCTAAAAGTCTTAACTTGTCCCAACATCAGCTTTAAAGTACAAAGTCTCATCTAAATATCATCTAAATCAGATATAAATGAAACCAAAGGTACAATTCATCTGGAGGCAAATTGCTACCTGTGAATCTGTAAAACCAACATATTATGCACTTCCAAATTCCAATACCGGGACAGGAATAGAAGAGACATTCTCATTTCAAAAAGGAGAAACAGAGAAAAAGAAAGGAGTAGACTCTGAATCCAAAATGGGACAAATTCCATCAGACCTTAAAGCTCAAGAATAATACTCTTTGGGTGGATCCTCTTCCCTCAAGACCCACTAGTTCAGAATCGTCCTGCCCCTACAGCTTTGTCAGGAAGGAGTCCCACAAGACTCCAAGCATCTCCACTTCCATGGCTTTGGGTGACCTTGCCCACCCCCAGCAGCTCTGTGCTCTGGCCCCACCCCCATACTAGTTTCCTGCCCAAGCCCCGTACCTGTCTAGGACTGGGGCCTTACATCTGTGGCTCCAGTGGAAGGCTTTATTCTTGGAAATCTGGGTGGATACAGCATGTCCCCATGGCTTGGCTGGGTGCACATCATGCTATACCAGGGCCCTCCAGAGCTATACCTGAGGAATGTGATGAATATGCGCCCTGGAGCACAGTGAACAGAGCCTGGTATATGAGGCAGTCGGGCACTGGGATCTTGCAGGCAGCAGTGGCCCCTTGCACTCCAGGTCTGTGATGGGATTGGCAGCTCAGATGATCTCTGAATTGCCTTCAGGGTCATTCTTCCATTGTCCTGGACAATAGGTACTGGCTTCTGTTTAGGTGCCTGACTAATCTTCCTTACCAATAGTCCATTGGCCATGTATTTTATGTTCACTTTCCCAATTTTTATAATATGGATAGACTGAGAATTTTCCAAAACTTTGCATTTTGATTGCTTTTTTATTTAAAATTCTATCTCTAATTTCTCTCCTCTCATATTGTGTTGTAGTCAATAAGGAGAAGCCAGATCACTTCTTCAAAATTTTTAATTTTCTCAGCCAAATATTTAATTTCATCACTCGCCAGGTCTACTTTCCATAATGCACTAAAACATAGACACCAGCCAAGAACATGAACATTCAACAAAGTTCTTTCCCATCTCATAACAAGAATAGCCTTTACTTCATTATCCAAAAACATGTCCCTTATTTCTATCTGACCTTCATCAACATGACCTTTACCAGCCAGGCACTGTGCTGCATGCCTGTAATCCCAGAGATTCAGAAGTCCAAAGCAGGAGGATCATGTGTTTGAGGCCAGTGGCAGTGTGAGTTACTCAGCAAGATCCTGTCTCAAAAAATTTAAAAAGGGGGCTTAAGAGTGTAATTCAGTGGCAGAGCTCTTGCCTAGCATGTGCCAGGTCCTAGGTTCAATCCCCTAATATTGGTTTTAAAAAAATGGCTTTTAAATCTACTTTGGCCAACATTCTTTTAAGGGCTAAGTATTCTCTAAGAAGACTGAGACTTCTCCTCTTTTATTTATGACCGCTTGACAGAATTGTCCATAGTGGTCTATTCATAGCAATGTAGGCTCTTTCTAGCATATATGTCAAAACTCTTCCAGGCTCTACCTATTATGAAGTTCCAAAACCATTTCTAAATTTTTAGGTTTCAATTTTAGTTTCAATTTTTGTCTTTGTCCATTCAGGCTATGATAACAGCATATCATAGAATTGGGTGGCTTATAAACAAGAGAAACTGATTTCTCATAGATCTGAAGGTTGGGAAGTCCAAGATTCAGATGGCAGCAGAGTGAGGACCTTATTCTTGGCTCACAGACAACCATCTTCCCACTGTGTTATTACATGGCAGACAATGCAAAGGTCTCTGAGTCCTCTTTCATATGGGCACAGATTTCAATTATGTGAGGTCTACTATCATGAACTAATCACCTTTCAAAAGCCCTATCTGTTCCAAGTACCTTCATATTAGGGATAAGTTTCAATATATGAATGTGGAGGATATAGAAACATTCTCAATATGTAGCAACAGATTTAACAAAATTCCTATTAAAAATTTCAGCAAAGTGTTTTATATGCATAGAAAATCTTATTTTAAAATTTATATAGAAAGCTGGGCACAGTGGCTCATGCCTGTAATCCCAGCGACTCAGGAGGCAGAGGCAGGAGGATCGCAAGTTCAAGACCAGAGGCAGTCTGTGTAATTTAGCTAGACCCTATCTCAAAAACATGGGCTGAAGGTGCAGCTCAGTGGTCCAGCACTTGTAAAGCATGCAAGTGCAGGGCCCTGGGTTCAATTCCCAGTACCACAAAAAAGATAGATAGATAGATAGATAGATAGATAGATAGATAGATAGATAGATAGGCAAAGAACCTATAAGAGCTAAAAACAAAACAAAACCACAAAAAAGCATGACAAAGAATAAAGTGGGAACAATAAAGAGTATGACAGTCATAAAACAATAAATGGACAGGCCTATGGAATGCAACAGAGAACCCATAAACAGATTCACACAAATACAGTCAATTGATTTTGTATAATGATGCAAAAGAAATTCAACAGAAGACAAATAGTGCTATGGTTTGAATATGGTTTGAGTGTGTTCTACCAGGGTCCATGTGCTAGAAGCTTGGTATGATAATATTGAGATGGTTTAAGGTAATTAGGGCATGTAGCATCTCATTTGGAAGAAATTGATATAGTTCCCACAGGATCCCAGTTAGTTCCTGAAACAATGAATCATTATAACAGTGAGATTATGAACCCCTTTCTGGTTCCCTGTCCCACCATGTGATCTCCTGCCATGATGCCATCCACCATGTTGTAATACAGCCAAGAAGAACCTCACCCAAGAATAAACTGATGGAGATACATTGATCTTGGACTTTCAGCTCCCAAAACTGTTGTTGTTGTTAGGTGCCCTCAAGTCGGTATCCGACTCATAGCGACCCTCTGTACAACAGGGGAAACACTATTGTCAGTGCTTCTCTGCTGTTCATAGGGTTTTCAATGGCAGATTGAGTTTTTGGAGGGGGTTGCCAGGTCCTTCTCCCAAGCCTACAGTTTCTGGTGTTCCCAGGCAGTCTCCCATCCAGGTACTAACCAGGCCTGACCCTTTTCAACAAATGGTCCTGGAGCTATTAGATATCCACAGGCAAAATAAAACAAAACAAAAAAAATTGAACCTCAACCTAAACCACACATCTTATGCAAAATAACCCAAAATGTATAATAGACTTAAAAAGAAAATAGAAAAACATAAAACTTTGGGGAGAAAGAGAGAAAATAAACTGGATATAAATCTAAGGAAATAGTTCTTTGATTTAGCACCAGAAGCAAAACCCATAATAGAAAAAAATTGATAAAATGAACCACTTCAAAATTAAAAACTCTTGTTTTGTAAATGATCCTGTTCAGAGAATGAAAAGATAAGCTATACTTTGGGAGAAACTTTTCCAAACCACATGTCCAAGAAAGGACTAGTATCTAGTACAAAAAGAATTTCAAAAAACAAAACAATAAACAACCCAATTAGAAATGAGGGGGGAAAAGGCATACATTGATATTTCAACAAAAAGAATATGCAGATGATAAATAACACAGGAAAAGATGTTTAAAGCATTCTTCTTAAATGAAATGCAAATTAAAACTACAGTGATATATACACACCTATTAAAATGACTAAAAAATCAGTCACAACATCAAATGCTAGCAAGGGTATAGATAAACTAAATCATCCACATATTGTTCATAGGAAAGTCTAGAAAACGCTTCAGCAGTCTCTCTAAAAACTAAATATGTAATTGCCACATGGAACAGTAATTCCATTCTTGAGTGTTGCTTTCAGAGAAATAAAAATATACGATTACACAAAGACTTCTTGCTGTTGTTCTTAGGTACCGTCAAGTCCGGTTTGACTCTATGAACCACAGAAGACACATTTCCCAACACTGCCATACCCAGCACCACTATCAGTGTTTCTCACTATTCCTAGGGTATTCAATGGCTTATTGTTTCAGAAGTGGGCTGCCAGATCCTTCTCCCAATCCTACAGCACCTGGTATTCCCAAGAAGTCTCCCATCTAAGGACTAACTAGGTCCGCCCCTGCCTAGTTTCTGAGATCAGGCAGCATTGGACATGAGGGTGATATGGCCTCAGGCCAAAAACTTGAAGACAATTGTTAATGTTCATAAAATCCCAGATCTGAAACCTACCTGGATGCTATACAACAGCTTAATGGTTATATAAACTGTTGTTGTTGTTGTTGTTGTTGTTGTTGTTGTTAGGTGCTATCACATCGTGTCTGCCTCATCATGACCGTTATAGGGTTTTCAATGGCTGAAATTTTCGGGATTGCTTTGGGAGTGGATTGCCACGTCCTTCTCCCATTTTTGTAATGCTGGGACCTCAGAAACTACAGAGCAGCACTCTACCAACTGAGCTAAATCCCAGCCCATATAAACTGTGGTATATCCATATCACAGGATATTTGTCAGCAATAAAAAAATAACTATTGATACATATAACAACCTAGATATTTACCTGGAAATTTCTATTTAGTAAAAAAATATCCAGTCCTCCAAAGTTTACATATTGCATGATTCTATTTATATAATATTTATGGAACAACAAAATTATAAAAATGGAATGTGGATTAGTGGGTGCCAGGAATTAATGACAGGGTTAGGAAAGGGAAACAGAAAGTGGATATGTCTACAAAAGGGTAACACCAGGGATCCTGGTGGTGTTCTGCATTTTAAACATAGTGGTGGACACACAAACATACATATGTGAGAAAAGTGCATAGAACTCATATACAGACAAAGAAGAGTACAAATAAAACTGGGAAATATGAATAAGGTGGATAATTGCATCAATGTCCATATCCAGATTATGATAACATGCTATAGTTTTGCAGGATGTTATCACATGTCACTTCATAGTATAAAATTATAATTCTCTTAAAATGTTAATATTTTAAAAATGTATAGTATGTACAAACCACTTAACAATAGGGCCTATTCTTGAAAAAACTATGTTAGCTGTTAATATTTTGACCAACATATTCAATTCTGGCAATAATAATTTAAAACTACTACAACAACAATGAAGATTAGGAGAAGATCCTAATGAGGGTGACCTCCTAGGCCTCCAGAAATCATATTAGTATTTTGAAATTGAAGAAATTGGAAATATCTATCATGTAATATGGAATGCTAAAGGAAACAACTTAGTCAATAGAAATGCTGAAATAATAGAACCTACACACTCTATTAATTCTTAGGGCCATTTTAGGGCAATTGCAAGAGAAGTTTTACCTCAGTATAAAAATAAAAGTCTAGTTACTCAAGCTGCCTTTTAACTGAAAAGTTGATCTTGAAATATTTACAATAACCTCTATGGGTTCATTAGGTAGAGACACAAATCAGGGCTTTCTTGCTGCAAATTCCAGAGAATAAAACACATTTATGACCCTGACCCATGGCCCATTTTTCAGAGCCACCAAAATGGGATTCATGCTCAGAGTCAGAAACTGAAATTTCAAAGGTCACTTCCAATCAAGATTCTATGATTTTGCATGACAGAATTCAGAAAATCTTGGCAATGTCAGAGTTAAAATTAAAAAGTAAGAGAAGAGTGCATAGGGTTAGTAATGAAACTTTTGGTAAAATGATTTATCCTTTAAAGTGGAATATCAATGAATTTCTAAGTATTATAGTTCAACCTAGATCATATATTCATGTTATGTAGTTACTGGGGCTGAAAGAGATTGATTCAAATGTTAGCTTCCTGAAAAGTGACAAGATAGTGAAAGAACAATAAATAAATACCAGTCCATCTAGTTCATAAAGGGATTATGGTAATCAATTAGTGAATGACCATATAGCCTTTCATAATCTTGTAATAAAAGGAGCTATACAGGCATAAATCACCATTATGATAAGGCTTTAAAAGCCCACAATAACTCATTGGGCTATCTAATGGGGATATTTATTATATGCCTAAAGCAGCTGATAGGATTCTTAAATATTTTAAATCATGTTTCAGCATCCAGGTCTGCAAATTCATATCCTGACAATTCACCACAATCAAGCAAATGGGAATTACTCACTTTAAAAGCTGGTATATCAGTAGCTCTTAATATTTATGACACAATATGTGTATTACTGGATCCTAGAGCAAACAGATGACTTTGATGCTTCCAATTAATATTTTCAATATTCAGTAAGATAATCAATTTGTCCAATTTTAAGTAGCATGGCTCCATAAATGAGGTATTTGGCATGGAACCTGTTTTAAAATGCATTCCTTTCTCAAGTGACTGAACCATTGTAATGAAAAGTTATAATTTGTAGTATATTAGAAAAGGAAATGAATCAAGCTTCTCTAGCAAAATTATGCATGGTTTTTGCTCGAACACATAGAAAGTGGAAGACAAATGTAATTACATTGGATATGCTGTCATTCAGAACATCTGAAGAATGCTATTTATCCAATCTTAGCAACTTAAGCGTGCCCAACTACCATAGCTGAGTACAAATATCAGGCCATGGCCATCACATTAGTACCACAGGGCCATCCCAAAAGCCATTCTGGAAATCAATAGAGAGAATTTTATTGGGTCCAGGCTATTTCACTTGAATACAATTGCCAAAATCAATCTGTGTCTAACTTAATTTGTAACTTGATTTATACCTACAATGCTTGTAGATTAGACAAGTGATTAACAAGCACCAATTTAGTCTCAGGAAAAAATATGCCTTTCAAATAAGCATCATTCCTATTTTTCATAGAAATTAATACACAATATTTCCAGAATACTTAAATTGTTCAGTAAAAGTAATAAAGAACACCCTTTTGTGAAAAGCAATTCTAATAAAGATAATGCTTATAACAATTTTGTCACATTTAAAAATTCCTCAATTTATCAGAATATACAGGTTATAAGTTAATACTAATAGATTTTATCATTGAATGTAAGGTTCAGTTTATATAAGGACAGATATTACCACTATTTGTGAAATGTCATGCTAGTTTAGCTTTGATATTGTCTCTAATGCAAATGAAGTTAATTGTTTTTAAAAGACAAATGTACAATTCATTTCATCTACTACCAAGACTATTTGCTTATTGTCATTATAAAATAGAATATTATAAATCAAATCTCCTTGAACTAAAGATCTTCATGTGCTCTTCCTTAGATTAGGAAAGCTAATTTTCTCCCTCAATTTTAAAACCAAGAGCTCTGGGTCTGGAACCTAAGGAATAAAATAGTCTTAAAGACCTTTAGATCATGGGCTTCTTACTGACTTACCATTTTACTTGGAAAATGGGATATAAATTTAATAATTAGCTATGACTTGATTTTATTTGCTTTTGCCAATCAGAAGACTTCACTAGAATTAACTGAAATTTTTAAATTACAATAAAAGTATCATTCTACATTGGACTAAAATAATAAACAAAGAATTGTTGTTGTTGTTAAGTGCCTTCGAGTTGGTATCTGACTTATAGTGGCCCCGCATACAACAGGAGAAACACCGTTCTCAGTGCTTCTCTGCTATTCATAGGGTTTTCAATGGCGAATTGATTTTTGCGAGTGGGTTGCCGGGTCCATCTCCCAAGCTTACAGTACCTGGTGTGCCCAGGTGGTCTCCAATCCAACTACTAACCAGGCCCAACCCTGCTTAGCTTCTGAGATCTGAGGAGATCAGACACCATAGTGCAGGCACATGGCTGCAGGCTAAACAAAGAATAGCTACATCTTATTTAAAAAGTTCTCTGTTGAAGTCTTCCAACTTGTTCAGGTGATCCCTATGCCTTCCTAATTATCAAAACTCACAGCAGCAGATTAAAGGACGGGGTCAGGCATCCTGCCAGCCCTGTGCTTGGGAAGTGTCTTCTTTGTATTCACACCATATAATATTTGTGATGTTTATCCTTTTCCTTGCATAACAGCTCCCCTCCTGTTACCTGATTCTTTCCTAGAATCAAATCCCAGGGTGCTTTTGTCATACCCAACTCCTGCCATTATCCTCAGGGCTGTTATTCTTTTTCCAGTGGCTACTCTGTGTCTAGCACTCATAGAAGAAATCAAATACTGTCAAAGTTCAGGTGGACCACCAACAGCAATGCTATGTGGCCCGTGTTTAATTCACAGCAGCCATACCAAATGTCTCTTCAAGACTCCATTTCACTGTAACCCACTTTGTTCTCAACAGAAAACCTCAGTTCCTCTGTGCAGAGACAGAAAGACTAACAAACTTGGATTCTTTCAGATTTCTGGCCCATCCTATGCCCATTCTACTACTCTCAATAGGAAACTTGTCCTTTCTATGTTCAAGGTTAATCCCTGTGTTTGAGCTGACCTTTTCTGACCAATCCAATTCTCTCCTGGACAAGTTAGCCTATCCTGTAGGTCCTCTCTCTCCTTTTGGTCTGCATTCACATAACTAATTAGAAGAGCCTTGTTTTAACCTACATACTACTCCACAGCCCCATATCTTGCCAATTGTTTGTTGAAAGAACATTTAAATTTAGTCACTATTTGCTGTATCCACATCTTCAGCCCCAATTATTTTCAACTTCCTTAAGTTGTTCTTTGCCCCTACCTATACTGAATGTAGTTTGACGAGAGTGAAATATAACTAATGTCCTAATCAAATATAGATTCTTTTTATAATGCATCTTACTGTTCTTTGAGTGTTAATACTATAGAAGACTCCTTTCCACTTGGAATTCTTCCTTGGGCTTGCAAGGTACTACCTTCACTTAGTTCCCCTTCTCACTCTGACAATTCATTTGTCACCTCTTCACTATGTGGATCTTTTATTTTCCTCAACTACGAAGTATTACTAGCCCACTACAGGTCTATTCTTGGCTTTCTCCTCATCCTCCTTGGAGAATATCACTAACCTCCATGCCTTTGTTGACCATATACATGGCTCCCATGTTTATTTTACCATTATTCACCAAATATTTATGAGCACCTTTTATGCAGTAGGCTTTCTTCTAGGTGCTGACCACATACTGTCACTCAGCTCTCTCAAAGGCATATCAAATCCAATATCTCACAAATAATGTTCTTCCCTAAAATCTGCTTACTCTTAGATTCCTTCTCTTGGATATTGTGTTAGTTACATTAACAGAGCTGTGACCAAAACATCTGAAGGAGGAAATACTTATTTTGGCTCAAAGTTTCAGAGATCAGTCCATCATTGCTTGGCCCCATGTTCTTGAACAGAACAAAATGGCAGCAGAAGCATGTATCAGAGGAGGTTCTTCACCTCATGGTGGACAGAAAGCAGTGAGAAACTGAAAGGGACTGGGACCAGCCATAAACTTCAAAGGCATGCCCCAGGTGATCTAGTTCCTCCGGCTAGGTCCCATCTCCTAATGCTCACCATGTGAACCTGTGGAGAACATTTCATATTCAAACTATAGCAGATATTGATACCACCTATTAATCCAGGCCAAAACTAGAATTACCTTATTCATTCTTTCTCCCACCCAACCATCAGTGATAGTCGGCTCAATCCTTTTTAGGTTATTACCTGTCATTTCTTCTATACTCTTGCAATACCTTGTCATTTCTTATATTATTCCTGAAATTTGCTCTGTCTCTACTTTCATAATCTTCCAATCCATCCTCTACAGTATTATTTTGCAAAGACATCAGTATAATATGCTGCTCATTCATCATACTGTTTGTGAAGACATCCAATAAACATCTAAGCCCCTTAGCAAATTACACATGGCATTTCATTGTTAGTCCCAGGATGTGATTAGGTACACTTTATCAATGCTTACCACTTCCCAGACATTTATACTAAAGTACTAAAACACATATTATTGTTTATTGTCAATAAATCCATGGGAAGATGGTGGAATTATTATCCCTATCTTAAAGATGATGAACCAGAGAATCTGGGACACTAAATTATTGCTTAAAGTAACATAACAACCAACTGATAAAGGTGAGGCTCACCCAGATCTACTGTCTCCAGGCTCATGGTCTTGTTTACATTGAATTCCACCTCCTTTCTTGTTCCAGATCCACCATTTGCTAGCCCTCTCCATTCTAGCCATACCAAGTCTTTTAAAAGTGCCCAACATGGGTTATCTAGGACTCCACTGGAAAGACCTTGCTTGCTTGTTCCCATTTAGAAAAAGTTAACTTGTTTTGAACACTTGGCAAAGTATGGTTTATAAATCTGCTTTGAAAACTGTTCCCAAGGAGAACTTTCTAAAATGCCACAAGGGACAACAGCGTTTGGTATCATTTTATACCTTCACCAGGTATGTGACATCATTATTTGGCACAAATAGGGAAAGAATAGATTTAAAATGAGCCACAGTAATTTATATTTATATCTCCTAAAATAGTTAATAATTTTGGCCAACAACTTGATGAGAAGGTAATTGGTGGTGGTGGTATTGTAAGGTGTAGTCAAGTCAGCTCTGACTCATAGTGACCCTATGTACAAAAGCACAAAAAACTCCCTGACACTATGCCAGGCACATGATCTTTTTTATGTTTAGGCACATGGTTGCAGTCACTGTATCAATCCATCTAGTTTAGGGTCTTCTTATTCCTTCTCCAGGGATTGGTCCCTCCTGACAACATGTCCAAAATACTACATAAGACACATTCTAGCAATCTTTGCCTCCAAGGAGCACTGTGTTTGCACTTCATCTAGGATGGATCCATTGTTTTTGTTTTGTTTTGTTTTGTTTTGTTTGGCAGGCCACAGTATATTCAATACTCATCTTCAGTACCACAATTAAAAGCATCAATTATTCTTATTTCTCTTTTATTCAACATCTGGTTGTCGTAGCATATGATGTTACTGAAAAGACCACGAGATGAGTCAGGTACACCCTTGTCTTCAATGTGACATTTTTGCTCTTCAACACTTTAAAGAGGTCTTTTGCAACAGCTTTTCCCAATGCAATTCATCTTTTGATTTCTTGGCTGCTGCTTTGATGGGTGCTGATTATAGAGCCAAGTTAAGCAAATTCTTGGACAACCTCAATCTTTTCTCCATCTATCATGAAGTTGCTTACTGATCCAGTTGTAAGGATTTTTGTTTTCTTGATGTTGAGGTACAATCTACAATGAAGGCTCTGTTCTTTGATCTTCACCCAAGAATACTTCAAATCCTCTTCATTTTCAGCAAGCAGAAATGTGTAATCTGCATACCACAGGTTGTTCATGAGTCCTCCTCCAATCATGATGCCACATTCTTCATAAAGTCCAGCTTCTCTAATTATTTGCTCAGCACAGAGAAAGACGAGGTACGGTGAAAGGATACAACCCTGACACACACCTTTCTTGATCTTAAAACAGGCAGTTTCCTTGTGCTGTTTGAATGACTGCCTCCTGGTCCATGTACAAATTCCTTGCGAATACAATTAAGTGCTCTGATATTCCCAGTCTTCACAATATTATCCATAATTTGTTGTGATCTACATAGTCAAATGCCTTCGCATAACCAGTAAATCATAGGTGCACATCTTTCTGGTATTCTCTGATTTTGGCTAATATCCATCTAACATCAGCAATGATCTCCCTGGTTCCATGCCCTGTACTGAATCCAGCTTTATTTTCTAGCAGTTCTCTGCTAATATACTGCTACAATCATCTTTAGTAAAATTTTACTTGCATGGGATATTAATGATATTATTCAATAATTTCTGCATTCAGTTGGATCTTCTTTCTTGGGAATAACTACCAATACAGATCTCTTCCAGTCAGTTGGTCAGGTACCTATTTAACAAATCTCTTGGCGCAAACCAGTCAGCATCTCCAGTACTGCACCTGTTTGTTGAAATATATCAATTGGTATTCGACCAATTCCTGGAGACTTGTGTTTCACCAATTCCTTTAAGGCAGCTTCCACTTCTTCCTTCAGTAGTACTGGTTCCTGATCATATGCAACATCTTGAAATGATTGGTGATCCACCAATTCTTTTGGGTATTCTTTCCATCTTCTTTTGATGTTTTCTGCTTTGTTTAACATTTTCCCCATAGAATCTTCACTATTGCCACTCAAGGCTTGAATTTTTTCTTCAATTATTTAAGCCTGTGAAAAACAGAACATGTTCTTTCCTTTTTGTTTTCTATCTCCAGATCTTTGCATTATAATATTTGATTTTTTTCTTCTTGAGCTGCCTTTTGAAATCTTCTCTTTAGTTCGTTAAGGTCATCATGTCCTCATTTTATTTTAATTGCTCAACTTTCAAGGGCAAGTTTCAAAGTCTCTTTTAACATGTAATTTGGCTTTTTCTTTTTTTCCTGTCTTTTTAATAACCTTTTGCTTTCCTCATAAATGATGTGCTTGATGTCATGCCACAATACACTTGGTCTTCAATCATTAAAGTTTAATGCATCAAATCTGTTCTTAAGGTGGTCTCTGAATCCAGGTGAGATATACTCAAGGTCATATCTTGGCCCTTGTACACTTGTTCTAGTTTTCTTCAGTTTGAGTTTGAATGTGCATATGAGCAATTGATAGTCTGATCCACAATCAGCACCTGGCCTTATTCTGACTTTTGCTATGGAAGTTTTCCATAGACTCTTTCCACAAATGTAGTCAATTTGGTTCCTTTATGTTCCATCTGGTGAATTCCATGTGTACAGTTGCCATTTATGTTGGTGAAAAACTGTATTTGCAATGAAGAGATCATTGGTCTGAAAAAATTCTATCATGTGATCTCCAGTATCATTTCTCTCACCAAGTCCATATTTTCCAACTACTAAGCCTTCTTGCTGTCTATCTTTTGGATTGCAGTCATCAATAATTATCAGTGCATCCTGATTACATGTTTGGTCAATTTCAGACTGCAGAAGCTGGTAAAAATCTTCTCTACTTCCTTTGCAGCCTTAGTGATAGGTGGTTAAATTTGAATAATAGTCAAATTAATTGGCCTTAATAAAACAGGTAAATAACCTTCAAAAATGAACATATGTACATTCATACATTTACAAAGCTATGTGCCAATTTATCTTGGGAGCAGTATATATTCAAGGGAGAGAATACTGGTTTTAGAATCATACCTACCTTGATTTGAAATTATTTCTATCACTTACCAAATATGTATTATAGTATATGATGCTTAGACCCTGAGCCTGTTTCTCTATTTTCAAAAGAGGAATAAGATACTAGATGATAGGGCTTTTGCCAGGAGAAACAAGAAAATGATTATAAACATCCAAATATGGCTGCTGGAAGAGATGCATATTAAATGCCTTCTAAGCTCCAATTTCTCCCTCTCTGTCACTGCTGCAATGCAAAGACATAAGAATCAACTATATTACAGACTATTTAATGAGATTTCATGAGACAAACCAAAATATTTGTCACATCCAATATTTTACTTCACCCTGACAAATCTGGACTCCATATTTAAAGACTGGAGACAGTAGGAAGTTGAAGGGCTCATTCAAATAAACATGATAGATCCCTTGTGAAAAGCTACCAGAGTTAATATCATGACTGACTTCCTGTTCATGATAAACTTACACCTGCACTGCTACAGAGGACAGATCTCCTGCTTAATAGGAGTATTAAAGTTAACCCTGAAACTGGTTTAGCAAGAAGCAACAGAACAGTCTAGAACATTCATGAATGACCCCTAAGTCCTCCTCTACACAGAGGCCTGGGGTGAATATCACACCAACAGTTAACAGAGCTCTGCTCCCTGAATTTACAGAATATGATGAGACAGAGAGAGAATGAGGGAGGGAGGGAGCAAGCGGGAGAGATTGGAGAGAGAGAGAGACAAGGGAGGAGAGAGAAAGAGGCTCCCCCCAGATTTGCCTCCGAACCTGGAAGCGATCCAGGTGGTAACAACTGGGAGGACTTCTGGCAGAAATGACAGAATCTTCAGAAGCTCAGAAACACCAAATTGAGACCAGGATGACTGTGCAGCAGCTGCAAGCTCAACACAATCAGAATGTTGGCAAGTGGAGTAGAAAGCAGAGCCAGGAATGATACAGAGTAGCAGCAGAGCCTCCAAACCTGATCATTCTGCCACATGTTTTAAACATATGTTTAGCCCATGGGGAGTTATGGTGACAGCTGAAAAGCCCCTTTCAGAATCTGTCAGACGTGACATTTGTAAAAGCCCACTGCTGCCTTACCCATGCCAATAAGGGTGCTTTCCTCATGTTAGCATGAGATGTGCCTGAGAGAATGCAACATGCTGGCCCAGAGGGTGACAGAGCTTTGCTCAGAGGTCAGGACAATTCCCCAGCACTGGACCTCCAGCCTCACTCCCATGGCAGCTGGAAATTGTTTTGTCTTATCACTTCACAGGCCAAGTACTACGCTGCCCCATTTACCCACAAGTCACCTAGGAAATGCCCATCTGTCAGTAGAGCATCTCAGTTTTCAGGTCTGTAAGCAAAAGGCCACACTATTTATCTCACAGTTTATCTCAATAGAGGGTATTTAGAATGGATAAGTTGGTATTTCCAAACGGTACACTCAAAACAAAAAAAAAAAACAAAAACAAAAAACAAAACAAATAACAAAAAAAGATAAAAACACAATTCCTATTACTGGCAAAAGAGCAAGAATGCTCCAAGAGTATGTGCATGGAGAGTGTACTATCACATGTACTTCTACAAGATTACTGAATGATCATGTTCTTTATTTGGCTTTTTATTTTGTTAAATTATTTTATAAAGTAATAACATACTATTGCTCTGGCTCCAGACACATATTTTTTAAATCTTATTTTTAAAAAGAAGTTGAAGAGTTGGTCAAAGAAAATATAGTGAAATTACCTCTAGAAAACTTAAAACTTTTTTTAAAAAAAGAAATAATGACTCTTTTTAAACAATTTGGAATAAAGTAGATATCTTATAAAAATTTGTAGCTATAAAGTGATACCAAGTCAGTACCCATACTTCTGAATGAAAGATCCAGTGTCACATTTCAACAAATTAATACAGAATAATATTGCCAAGCCAGATTTGAAATCTAAAAATCTATCATGCTGGTTTCATAATGAAAAATTCCTCTTTAGAGTACTTTATAAGTAATAGTAAATTCACAGCTATCACACAAACTACTGGAAACCTAAGGCTCCTGCTTCTTGCCAACCACAGTGTCATTGTTCCATTCATTGGTACATGGTTGTCACCCAAAATTCAGTCTGTAAAGCCAAAGAAAAAGCAAGTTTTTCTTTTAAACTTGTCAGGAGATTTTGGAAAGCTAGGAGAAAGTACCCTATAGAGATGCAGACATGGGAATAAAATCTGACCTACAGAAAGAAGTTAGTAAGTTTTCACAAGTCAGAACATAAAGTTTCCTACAAAATCAACCATCGAAAACTCTATGAGGGTTGCTATGAATCAGACAGGATTCAAAAAGGCACCTAACAACAACACATAAGTGGATAGGGTAATTTGCTTGACTGTGATAACCATTGATCATGAATATGTATTTCAAAACACTCTGTTTTACTCCTTACATACAGGAAAAAAAGAATGTTTCCTGCAGCCCAGCCTATGATTCTGTCAATGAGACTATGAAAAGAAAAGGTAAACAGCCTCACTCACTCTGAAATGAGCCTGAAAATTTGAGGATGTAGGCATGTCGGAAGAGCAAAGACCCTCAAGAGCACACTTATTTCACCGGAGTTTTTTAGAGTGGAGGTTTTAGGTGTGCCTTACATCTTGGGTTACTAATTTGCATAAATTTATCAAACACATTTCCAATTATTGGATAATTGACCTTTTTCAAATTTCAACATGTGTTCCCATTCCTTACATTCTAAAATTTGCTGACTATGTAACATTCTTTCCAGGATTTCAATTGATTGTTTTCTGTTCCATTTTAACATTTCTTCTCTAAGTCTTTCAAAACTGAAAATGGTGTATATACTTAAAGCTGTGCTCTGTAGGTTCCAGTCTCAACCTGGCCCCTAATAAAACAGTCCTTGGACAAAAGACTATACTCCACACTTCAAATCACTTATCTTTAAAACAAGGCAGTGATAACAAACAGCTTGCTGAGCTTGAAGAACAGCACCTTATTACCATTCACTACATGTTAGCTGTTATCATAAATGTTCATCTCTTTCATCTAATCTTAGTGGGGGATATTTTCTGGGTCATCGATTTCTTCCATTTAACTTTTACCTATTACTACCATAGTTTAGACTGGCTAGATCTTAAATATTTTTAGATATAAACAATCATCTGGAACCCAAATGAAACAGAGAGCTGAGTCCAATGAGCAGAATCTTCTGCACCAACTAGACAACAGGCAAGCAGAGGGAAGGATGAGCATGTGCTAAAAATGGTTAATTGGTTAAAAAGAAGAGCCATAGAAGTCTGAATTGATATAACAGCAAGTAGCCTGGTGTGGTGGTGCCTATCTTGTAATCTCAGCATTCAGTAGGCTGAGGCAGGAGGATCACAAGTGGATGCCCCCCGGACTACAGCCTTGGCTACATAACATAAACAATAGCCGGCAAGAAACCCCTATTTTCAGATATTCTTTCAAATAAACAACAAAAGTAGGGTTTTTTCCCCTTTAAGAATCCAAGAATGACTTACAAAAATATTACATTTCACCATATCATGTCATCGGTTACTAAACAAAATGTTTATTAATGACTGAGTAGATAACTCTAGATGTTACCAGACAAACCTTCTTCTCAGAGCTACAGAATTTTTCTGCCTTTCCTATGATTAACAGATGGTTTACGTAAGAGGAGAGGGAGGTCTACTGCTTCAATAAGTAAGGAAACTAAAGCCTAGATAGATGATTTCTCTAATTCATGATGCAATTGCTTCTTCTAGCACAACATTCTCAAACACGGACACTGGGCCTTACTTTAGGCTGCACATACATACTGCAGTATGTTAATGATGCTCATCTATGTTCCAACTCCCTATTTTATCTTGGTGACAAAATTTCCTGGCCTGGCCATTCATTAAACTTTTACCCAATACCAGAGTTCCAAAGTAAGAATGCCAGGAGCTACTCAACCTCAGCCTTTCTTTCAGCTTACTGTTAATTATGCCCATTCACCTGCCCCAGTGGATAATGAGACTAAAACCATAAATAGCAATAACAACAAAAATGAATAATAATCCAGTAATTCCCCCCATCCACAGAGGATATGTTCCAAGACCCATAGTGACTGCCTGAAACTTTGGACAATAACAAATCCTATATACAAGCACTAAGACACCATAACAATTAATCTAATAACTGAGAGGGCTACTAAGAGACTAACAGGAAGGTAGTATATATGGTGTAGGTACAGTGAATAAAAAGGATGATTCACTTCTTGGGTAGATAGAGTAAGATGGTACAAATTTTCATCATGCTACTCAGAATGGTGCATAATTAAAGGCTTATCAATTATTTCTGAAATTTTGCATTTACAAGTAGCATATCTGAGCCACAGTTGACCACAAGTAATTGAAACTGTAGAAATATGAGCCACAGATAAGAAGGGACTATTGTAACAGCAACTATCTGGCAGCATAATAATAGACCTTATAATTACATCATATTTTATCTTTATAGCAACTCTATAAAGTAACTTAGTAGTAATATATATATATATATATATATATATATATATATACACACACATACATACACACACACACACACACACACACACACACACACACACACACACACACATATATATACATATATATACCAGAGGAAGCCAAGACTCAGGGGTGCTAAGAACTTTTATAGGGCCACAGGACAAATGGTAATGATGGTGAGTTTGAAAGCTAACTTCAGCTCTATTCAAAGTCCACCCACTTTTCATGATAGTGTGTTGTTTTAAATCTCTAAATTCTAAAATTCCAGTATTATGTATACTTGTTGTTGTAGTTAGGTGGCATCGAGTCGGTATCCGACTCATAGCTACCCTCATAGGGTTTTCAATGGCTGACTGTTTCAGGATTGCCTTGGGAGTGGATTGCCAGGCCCTTCTCCCATTTTTGTGGTGCTGGGAATTGAACTTGGGACCTCAGAGACTGCAGCGCAGTGCCCTACCAACTGAGCTAAATCCCAGAGTTACTTATACTACCTGGTTGTTATTCCTTCAAAGTGTGTTAATAATTTTTAAAAGAACCAAAAAGAAATGTATTTTCTCCTGCCCACATTGGAAATCTCAGTTCTCCTATTGGATTTTCATTCCCAGTTTTTTCTCCAGTAGAAGTAGCCCGTTCCTACCTCTTAATTTAGTGGCCTGGAGGAGTTGGCCTCACCCTCACTGCTGTTTCCAAACAATTTCCCATTAGGAGCTCTCAGCATCCTCTTCTAAGCCCCACTTGCTCACTTAGGTACTTTCCTACATCTTTATTACCATAATCTGGTAACTTCTAACACACATTCCCAAGTTTTTTAATAACTTTAGCACTCAAAACAAAATCTTCCACAATCCAGCATTGCAATCTCATGTTTCTTGACCTTCTCAATGTGAAACAACTACAACTGTGATCCATTCCAGCCACTGGCATGCACCATCCTCTCTGAGTACTTACCCTACTTTGAAGTTCATATCTTTGTCCCCCCTTCTCTGACTATCTCACTCTTACTTCCACACCTACTCTCTCCCTTAGTGAATCTAATCCTTTTAATTTCACTCTTTCTCCAACAATCTGCAGCCTCATAAACAATTTCTTGTCTCTCTCACACCCTTGCTCCTTCCCTCTCTTGATCTCTCTTCCCTCCACTACAAAATGCTGTCTTCCATAACCTACAAAATCATTCCCACGAGGCCACTCAAATTCAAATTACTCATTTATGTCTCTACTTACTACTTGTTCATGTACTTGAAACCTATACTTTGAATAAATCCACATCTATTAATTTAGTCTTACTGTAGAACTATATAAAAAGATATATACAGAGATTGATATATATAGATAAATACACATGTATATATAGATCAAAAATAAATAAATATATACTTTTAAAAATGCAATTTTAGGTATATACAACTTTTTAAAAGGCATATTTCTGTGATAATGTTTCAAGTATCAGGAATAAAATGATGACATAGACTATATCTTCACCTTAGCAGTCTGTTATCCAAAATAAGAAATAATCACCTTTAAATACAGACTGGTAACTCCAAGTTGTCTCAATTCTGTCATCATACTATCATGAAAAAAAGCTTCATTCAGAGTTCCCTGGGACCACACACTCTTCTGTGCTCACTCAGCATGAAGTAATATCTTCAAACTTAAGATATGTGAAAGCCAGGCTTATTACCATTTTGTAGTAACATTTCTCAAAATCATGTTCTTATCATTTCTAATAAATGAAGGTATATGATCTTTCAGACATAATTCACCTTAATGATAAAAATATATACATTTATGCCAATAAAAATATACGTATGACTGCTATTTTATACCATAAGCTCACTCATATTTAGGCAAGAATTCTTTTCAAAAGCCAAAAACCTCATTGTGGCTTTAGTATATCTTTGATGAGAAATAAAAAATTCAATATTCTTAAATTTGAGAGTAAAATATGAAGCTCCATTTTATGACTTTTGTTAACAAAATAAGAAAAATAAAGATTTTCAGTGGGGGAGGTGAACATGAGCAATGTGCAATGATATGTATGTATGGAAATGTCATAATGAAATGCATTAAGTTGTACACTAACCTAAAAAAATAACTAATAAAAAAGAAAAAGAAAGGTTTTGATGTGAGACATAAAATTTAGATTCTCATTTGAATATGCTAATATAGATTTACTTGTATGTATTTTATTTGCTTATATTGTAAGGAAAGCACATAGCCAAGAATGCTATGAATAAGGAATGTTTTATCAGTCAGATTACTATGAAATATCAGTTCTTTTGGGACAATATTAAACCCAAAAGATTTAATTTTATCAGTAAACATAAAACCTCCCCTTTGTCCATCAGTCATCAGATAAATACCATCTACTCTGGGTGAACATATAAGAATGGAGAATAGCAAACTTGCAATCTGTTTTCTAAGTTGTTGTTATGTGCCCTCGAGAGAAAGCCTGATAGGGTTTTCAATGGCTGACTTTTTCTGGATTGCCTTAAGAGTGGATTGCCACATCAGTTTCCCACTTTTGCCATGCTGGGAATAGAACCCAGGACCTCAGAGACTGCAGAGCATCACTCTACCAACTGAGCTGGACCCCAGCCCCTTGTGTTGTCTCTCTCTCTCTCTCTCTCTCTCTCTCTCTCTCCCACCTCCCTCCCTCCCTCTCTCTCTCTCTTTTAAAAGAGGATCCATTTCCTTCCTCTCTGATTCTCCTCCAGAGGGCAGTACAATTCTAATGATATCTCTGGCCTCTGGTTGCCCTACCTGGAATCCCTGCCTTGTCAGTTTCATTTATAGGAACTGGGACAATTTATTTAACCTGAGCTTTAGTCATGCATAAAATGAAGAAAAGAATAGAACCAACTTCGCAGGATGTTGTAAGGAATAAATCAGAAAATGGACAGTATGAAATGTGGTCCATCAATACTGCTATTATTTATGTGATGTTAGCATTTTATTAGTTTTCCCTGTGCTATTGTCACTAAACATAATAACATATATTTTAGGCACCTGATATATGTTAGGCACTGTAGGTGATGGCATTAAAAACATAATACAATCCCTCTTCTCCATAAATTCACAGTCAGGTGAGGGTAAATAGACATGCAAATGATAAATACAATGCTAAGTAGAAGTGATGGGGGAAGTCATTAACTTCAATAGGATTTAAAGAGAAAGACAGAGAGAGAGAGACAGAGAGGGACACAGAGAGAGAGAGAGAGAGAGAGAGACAGAGACAGAGACAGAGAGAGAGAGAGAGAGAAGGTGTCTTGTCATTGTTGGAGGATTAGTAGAGGATAAAATTGAGTTGGAAATGAAAATGCCCCCCTCTCAATGTCCTACCCATCCACTCCCACCTTGAGCACCATTCCTTTGTATTTAGACAAAGGCATGTAACCTGGGTTCCACCAATTGCATGCTCCTCTCTAGGCCTTTGGTTTTTGAGAGAGATACAAATTTCTGGGAAAGCCAGAGAAGAGCCGTGGGCCCCCATGACGGAGGCCAGTGGTAAGCTGGTGAGTGGCAGAAACAGCGCTGCCAACACAGCAACAACAGTGGCTGAGGCTCAGCAGGCTGCTACAGGGTGGTAACCTCACAGTGTCTCAGGTGTTTACTCTCCCTTGGTTCCAGCCTCTTTCTGAATCTGTTCTCTGACTCTCTGGCCAATTTCTAAGAAACACCATATCTATCCTTCCAACAAATTATTATTCTATATATCATATAGATTTTTTTTTCCAGCTAAAGACCTCAACTGGTACCTTGGGTCATCAAGTAAAATTTCCAGTCTCATAAGGACAGTGTCTCTAGGTTTCCAACTGACTTCTAATTGCCACTTTCTTTTATGTTAACTAAGACACTATATGGTTGTCTTTTTCAATATAAACAGAGTTCTTGATTGCAACACTGTATCTTGGCAAAATACATATCAAGTAAAATGCTGTCTAAATTTTTATTTAGCAAAAGAATTGATTGTTCCCACTTGCTACAACAAAAAAATTCCTTACAAACAAGACTCCCTTTACTCTACTCTTTTCATTTCATGATAAGCAATGAAGAAAGAAAAAATGTAGTGGGAAGAACAATGCAGCAAATGGAAAAATAAGTAACCATTTACTGGTTTCCTGTAAGAGTCAACAACCCATCCCCATCTTTTTCCTTCTTAATATTATGTTGGTAAAATTGACATATTTGTAAAGAGTCAACTATCAGCAATTAGTTGCTCAAGTAGCAGCCTCAGATCTAGGCATATCCTAGCCTATGGATCTCTGTCATTGCTGGAGGATGAACAGAGGAAAATGATTGAGCTGAAAATGCTCAGCCCTCTAAGCTCTCCATGACCACCAGGTAGGGAAAATACACTTTTAGAATCACCTACTGGGGCTGGTGGTTAGCTCAGTTGGTAAATTGCTGCTCCACACTCTCTGAGAAACCGGGTTCAATCTCAAGCCCCACAAACATGGAAGAAGCACTTGGCAATCCAATCCTGAAGCATCCCCGAAACAATCAGCCATTGAAAACCCTCTGAGGATCAATATGATTCAGACCTAACTTGAGGGTGCCTAACAACAAACGAACATAGTAAAGAAAAAGATCTAGTACCCAGGGGCTAGGGGAGATTAACTTGGCTTCATTATATGGGCTGTAGAGTATATAGGCAATATAAGCTAGTGAGACTATTTAATAAATCATATACACTTTCATATCCACAAATGTCTTCCTCTCCCTCCACCCCTTATCATTTCCCAGCTGTCCTGGGATTTTATTTTGTATCCACTTTAGCTATGAGGTCAGAGTTAAGCCCTCAAGAATGTGTTTCTCTACAGACAGAAACCCGACTCTTGACAAAACTTAGAAGACCTTGGGAAAACTGCAGTTGCTATCACATGCACAGGGAGAGTTTCTGGAGTCATTGGACTTCAAACATCTCTTTGTTGGACTGCCAAACGTTTCCTGCTCTCTGGAGAACTGAGCCAGTTCCTATAAGCCCCTCCTCCTGACGCCTATGTTTGTCTGGCTACAGCTGCTAAAAATGATGAGAATTTAAAAGCTGCTACAAAAGTGCAAAAGCAATAATCAACACAGTGACAATCTTGGTCTTGAATAGAAAATAATCTTACTAGGAAAGGTATGCAGTGGGGCTAGGGACTATAAAGTCCGTGAATACAGAATGAATAAAGATGAAAAGAAACAGGAAGAAAGTCACAGGTTCTCAGGCTGGAAACTGTTTTGCACTGTGACCTTGCTAAAGGCAATCTCATGAATTTAGTTTCACCCTGTGATTAGATTTTCTTTGGCCTAGATTCATGGAAATTAATATTGATAACTTATCCACTATTACAATGTTCTAATCCTATTTTTCAGCAGTGCCCAAAAAACTTTAAAAGGTTTATTATTACTAAATTTCATTATTATTTCTACCATAACAATATTCTAGTATTTCCCAGGAAAAGTAAAAATGTCTTATATCCCAGTCTTTGAATGCAAATTTCATGTTTCACACATCAGAGCCTACAGAAAGTTGATAAACTCATACAACTGGGGCTTTATTTCTAGAGGGCTCTTTTCTCCATCCCTTACCCATATTCTCTCCCCAAAGTTCTCAAGTTGTCCCATCTTGCTCATCTAACAGAAAGTGATCTAATAAGCATTGATCCAAGATATAAAGGAGAGAAAGTACAACCATTCTTGGCAATTATTCCACTTTGAAAAGAGACAAAGGGAAATGATGTTCATTATACTACAATTGCTAGTAATAGGACTTTCTGTTCAAAATTTTAATAGAGAATTGGTGTTAGGAAGACTTCCTTCCCTAAAATCCCTCAAATTATGCAGTGAGTCATATTGAAGCTACACTTTTCTAAAGTACTGAAATTTCTCAGAGATGCCTATTATATTTGCTTCAAAAACAGTTGTAATAGTTTGTTCCTCCCATTTACCTGTGTTGAAGCCTTTCCCCTTAGATCAGAAATGCCATTTTTAGTGTTTGTGAAGTCTCTGCTTTACCAGAATCCGTGTCTCTTCCATACATTTCCTTCATCTGTTATAAAAACGGGATGTTCTTTCTTAGGGTTTATTCATCCCAAGCACTTTAAAATTTCACTAGCTGTATCTCTCTTTCTTACTGTGGTTGTAATCCTGCCACTATCTACTATTTTGCATGAATATCTTTGATAATAGTGCTTAATCCACAGATAACTCCATTTGATTTTGTTTTTAGATCTTGCTTAGGTGAGTCTTGTCAAAAGCTCCCTTGATTCATTTTCTGCCAGTTTCTCGGTATATTTCCACGATGATCTAAACTATTTATAAACTGCTTCACTTCCTGTTAAGTTTTAGCTGCTCCAAGGAAACTTCTGAAGTTTTAGAACATCACTTTGGAACTGGCTGCTCTGGCACTGATCCATTTCTTTTTTAATTCTGGGGTAAAATGTTCCAAAAACTCATGTTCAAAAAATCTCAGCTAAACTGCTTATCTTATTTTGTAAAATCATGCCTCTTCAGCAAAACTATAAACTCATAGAGGTCAAAAAACATGCTTCCATTTGTTTGTTTGCATATTCATTCATCTGACCATCCCCCTCCCCATTCCTCCCAGTGCCTCCCACAGTTCCATGCACACAGCAGCACCTTGGTAATGAGTGTTGAACAAGGTAATTCAACGTTTAAGGCTGTGTTTCAGGTGACCAGCATTTTCATCTATACAGATAAGTGGAAATATAGGTGTTAAAATAGCATGACTTGTGAAATAAAAACTGACACTTTATTCCTAAGAAGTGTATAAATGTAAAGCTGGTAAGGGAGGGTATATTATTTCTCTTTGCTGATCTGCGCTCTTGGAGGCAGTAGGTACTCTCACCAGCACCGCAAAAATGGGAGAAGGATCTGGCAGCCCAGTCCTGAAGCAAGCAGCTATTTAAAACCCTATTAATAGCAGAGAAGCACTAACACGGTGCCTAGCATGGCACAGTGTTGGGGCAAGCTTCATTCTGTTGTACATAGGGTCACTATGAGTAGGGCGGACTCGAAGGCACCTACCAACAACAGAACACAGTGTAATGACACTCTGATTTGTCATTGAATGGTTTTACATCTCAAAAGCCAGGCCCCCTTGCCCTTTAAACCTGTAAAGATGCAAGGCAATCTTATGTTTCACATTCTTTTTTCAGATGCATTACACCATCCTATTTTTTTCTTTATGTGGGTCTTCTTTTGTACTTTAAACCATTACTTCTCACAATAGTGTTTGTGACATATGCTGTTATTACTCATTAACCACCATTTCTGATATACATTTAAGAATTTTGCCCTTAAATGTTTCTTTCAAATTTAAAATTCCTCTGGCTAGCTTAACTGATATATCAGTGTTCAGTAAGGTATTACGTGCAAAATTATAGCTCTTTGCTTTTGCTATTAAATACAAATAAATCATTAAACAATGCATATTGGACAAGTCAAATCAGTTCTTACTTCTTTATAACTCTATGATCTAGGTTGGATGCTAACTTTGAGTAGTAATATTTAGGACATACTTTGACTCTCGGGAATATTAATGGGATTATATAATTGTATACAATTGTAATATACTTATGTATTAATTGGGTAATATATAATTGTATATGGGAGAAGGATGTGGTAATCCACTTATGAGGCAATCCCGAAACAACCAGCCATTGAAAAACCTATAAGGGTCACTATGAATCAACACAACTCAACAGCACCTAAGAACAACAGTATATAATTGTATAAATATATATACATATATTTATATTCAAGATTTGTTGATACATACCTATAAATCTTCTCTTTCTCACCTAGATCCCACTTAGATCTGGATCCCTTTGATTTAAAACCAACAGAAAGCACACTGTTTAGAAAAATAAAACAAACATCTGTTGAGTACTTACTATAATGCCTACATGCCAAGGTACTCCCAATCCCAAACAACTCATCCAGGTGTCTATTATTACCTATATTTAATAAACAAAGAAATTATCACTGAGAACTTATTTTCTCCAACTCTGTTGTTGTTGTTAGGTGCTGTCGTGTCCGACTCAGGGTTTTCAACAGCTGATTGTTTGGGACTGGCCTGGGAGTGAATTGCCACATCCTTCTCCCATTTTTGTGGTGCTGGGAATCAAACTCGGGACCTCAGAGACTTTAGAGCAGCACTCTACCAACTGAGCTAAATCTCCAACTCTAGTGACTAATAAAGTTGTTGAAAGAGCAACAACTACCTGACTGTAAAACGAGTACTCTTTCCATGACTCCAGACTTCTAGAAGACAAAATCTTCTGAAATTTACAACTAAGGTAACTGCTCACATGAAATGCTGTGATTCTACAGTGTTCACAAATGATTATTTGTGAGATATTCTCTTGGGATATCAAGCTGATTTTCCTATAAGTATAATATTAATGTTTTTATTATAAGCTAGTATGCAAAGCCTGTTTTACCCAAAATTTGTTTAAATAACTCACCCTTTAGGACTTTGTTTCTAAAAAGAAGAAAACAACCATATTGTCAATGTACATTCAATATTTCAGTCTAAGCATCTTCTCATGTGGCCAAATCACAAACTTTGCCAAGTGTTCTTTCCTCAATATTTGATCATGGAATATGAGGATTAAAAGGAAACAATCTTCCCAGTTTTACAAAAACTTTGGGGGCTCCCAGGACAGGGATTTAAAATTTTTAAATTGGGGCTAACATGGTTCCTGGGACATGGGACTTTCAGTGCTTAAACTGAGAAAGTACCAGGCAAACCAGAACAGGTCAGCCATCTTACATATCATCTGTCTAAACCTCTCATTTCACAGGTAAGGGCACCAACATTCACAGAAGACAGATGTGGGCTAAGCACTGACAGACCCATGTCATTTCTATATTAGGTTAATCAGACTTTTTGCCACTGTGACAAACACCTGGGAGAAACAGTTTAAAGGAGGAAAGATTTATTTTCACTCATGGCTTCAGAGGTTACAGCCCATGTATGGTCAGCTGGTTACACAGCCACACGCCTGCAGTAAACAGAACATCATGGTGGCAGGAGCAAAGCTGCTCACCCTGCAGCATCCTGGCAGTGGAGAAAGCAGAGTGCAAGCCTGTGCTGGAAGGCTTCTTCCTTGTTATGCTTTGTTCCATTTGGGTCCCCAGCCTACTGGACAGTACCACCCACATTCAGAGCAGATCATCCCCCCTCAGTTGTTGTCCTGAATGCCATAGTCTTTGGAAAAGTCCTGAAGGCACACCTACAAATGTGCTTTACTAATCTTCTAGGCATCTCTTGATTCATTCAAGTTAACAATCATAATTAGCCATCACATACACTTTTTATTGGGGGCTGGGATTTAGCTCAGTGGGTAGAGCACTGCCCTGCAGTCTCTGAGGCCCCGAGTTCAATTCCCAGCACCGCAAAAATGGGAGAAGGGCCTGGCAGTCCACTCCCAAGGCAATACCGAAACACTCAGCCATTGAAAACCCTATGAGGGTCGCTATGAGTCGGATACCAACTCAAAGGCACCTAACAACAACAATAACACTTTTTATCTTTGAGCCTTTACTTAGACTCCTCCAGCTTCTAGATACACTATAATTTCCCAAACTATGTTGTTGTTGTTTTTAGGTGTCAACCAGTCAGTTCCAATGCATAGCGACCCTATGTACAATAGAATGAAAACTCCCCAACACTGTGCCAAGCACATGATATTTTCTGTGTTTAAGCCCATTGTTGCAACTACTGTGTCAATCCATCCTTGAAGGTTTTCCTCATTTTTGTTGACCTGCCACTCTTCCAAACATGATGTCCTTCTCCAGGGATTGGTCCTTCCTGACATGTCAAAAATACATAACATGCAGTCTAGCCATCCTTACTTCCAAGGAACACTCCAGTTACATTCCCAAACAATATCATTAGTTTAATTGCTCATAATTTCTGCTACCCATTCAGATTTATGTGTCAGGAACCAAAGTTGTGTTCCCTTTGTATTTTTAGCACCTAGTCCAGTTCTTGACTCAAGAAATACAATAGGATAAATGGGTTTTCTCTGTCATCGAAGGACTAGATTTTGTTTCTTGGAGAATTGAGGCCTTTATTTAAATTGTATTAGATCAAAAAGATAATCATATATTAAAGAAGAAAGGCTAGGAACTATGCCAGGCAGTATCTTTACCAATTTTTCGTTTATTTCCTATGTTCTATGTAGTGAATATGTATTATATCATAATGAAAAAGAAAATGCATTTTCATAAGAACACTTATTAGTGCTTTGTGTTTCCCTGATCAACCAGAGGAATGCCGATTCAGGAGGTGAAGATCATGTCAGTGGATAAATTAGTATCTCAGCTGTCCTAGTTGCCAGAGTTTCTGCCAGCAGAGCAATATGAGTACATTATTCCTCTTACCCATTGTCTTTCACCTGTTATTCTCACTAATTATTTGTGGAGAAAACATAGAGCAAACCAGGAAGTAGATCTATGGTTTGGATATGAAATGTTCCCTGAAGATTCGTGTATTGAAGGTTTGGTCCCAAGTGCAGTAGTGTTCAGAGAAGCCTGGATCATGAGGACTCTCATCTCCTCAATGAATTAATCTATGGATGCATTTATAGCCAAATGGATCATTAGGAGGTGGGGCCTACTGGGAAGAAGTAGGTCGCTGGGGGCATGTCTTTAAAGGGGATATCTTGTCCCTGGTCTCTTGTTCTCTTTGCTTCCTGGCCACCAGGAGGTGAGCAGCTCTTTTCCCACCACACCCTTCACCATTATGCACCAGCTTCAAACAATAAGCCAAGAAACCATGGACTGAAATTTCTAAAAGTGTAAGCCAAAATAAACCTTTCCACTTTCTAAACTGTTTCTCTTAGGTATTTTGTCACAGTGATGAAAAGATGACTCACATATTGCTATATCAATAGACATTCCCTCTCACACTAAGACCTGAACTGGCAGTGGAATATGTCTTAAAACTGAAATAACATTTGAGAAAAGAGATGTCAAAAAAGTAAGTTTTTCTCCAGCTGTGCTGCATCTCTACATTTGCCAAAATGTTCATAGTTTGATTTTGTGCTGCTGAGGTATATCCCTCCCTTTTAAAAGAATGAGAACCATGTACCAGAACTAATTAAGAAATTACCAATAAACACTCTGGTTCCCAAATAGCTCTCTTATACCAAGTAAATTTCTTTGATCAGTAGAAATGGTATATTATATTCACTATAAACCTTTAAGTGGGTCACTGCCAAAAAATTCCAACAGAGATGAAAATACCAGAATTGTGAAGTTGAACCACAACTACTCCTTTATTCCACAGTACTTTGAAATTCAAAGAGTTCAATTCACTATTATTTAATTTTCCAAGTGTTTCCACAACACTCACTTAAAAACATCCTTTCATTTTTATCACCTTATTGAAACTCACAGAGTATCAACGTCCTATAACTCGAGACTATTCCTTGGAATTATTTTATTATGGTGCCAAAGTAGGTGTCCAGGAATCTATAGGCTGCATCCTGTAAGTTAATGGTATATACCATATAATGGTGTATACCAACATACAAGTGGTGCTTTTCTATTCCCAACCCATTTTCATTCCCATACCCATCTTCATTCCCATAGTTTGAAATTAGTGAGTGTAGACTAGAAGAAAGAAGAGCCCATCATCAAAAGGTAGTATGAGCTGAATATCTGGTAAGAAGAAACATGACTATACACCCTTACTTTAAGAAAGACTATGAGATATTTATGTATCTTTTCTGTAGCTAGAGTAGACAAGTTTTTAGAATAAGTTTATAGGGCTACTTTCTTCTGCTGTAGTAGCTATCTTCCTTAGAGTGCCAAAGCAAAACAAACCACCATACCATGGTGCCTCTTACGACTATGTTGATCAGCTCAATACCAAATATAACTCTCACAAGTAGTATTCAACCTTTTGTGCAGAAAACAAGGAAGTTCATTCTACTATAGTGGTGTGCATATCAGAATCACTTGGAGAGACCAGTCAATTACTCATGCTCACTCTCAACCCCAAGACACTCTGTACCCTCATCTTCATCCCTGTATACCTCCACTGAGATTCACTGCTCTGGTAGTCATAGTCATTCACAGGCTCAAGCAGTTGCGGTCAGAATTCCAATAGTTAACCCGTCACTTCAAGTAACAGATGCAACATTTGAAACATGCACAGCCTGAGGTCCAGCACATCTATTTGTAGGAATTATCCTATTATACAAGAATGCAAAAATATGCAAATAGCAGAGTGAAATTTTATCACTGCTTGCAATACTAAAAAGAAGAAAATAATGCATTGGTTAATAAATTTGGGCATTGGAATTCTATTAGGGCATGAAAAAAGAATCCCCCACATGTCAGTCAGCTTGTTGTGGTATGGGGGCTTGGATGTTGCTGTGATGCTAAAAGCCATGCCACTGGTATTCCATATACCAGCAGGGCCACCCATGATGGACAGGTTTCAGCTGAGCCTCTAGACTTAGACAGACTATGGAGAAGGAGTCAGCAGCCTACTCATGAAATATTTAGCCATTGAACAACCTATGAATAGCAAAGAAGCACTATCAAATGTTGTTGTTAGGAGCTGTTGAGTCCAGTCTGACTCATAATGACCCTATGTACAACAGAACAAAATGCTCCATTCCTGGCACCACATCAGTGTTTCTCTGCTATTTATAGGGCTTCCCATGGCTGATTGTTTTGAGATTGCTCTGGGAATAGGCTGCCAGGTCCTTCTCCCATTTTTGCAGTGCTCTGGATCAACCCAGGGACTCAGGGAGCACAGAGCAGCACTCTACCAGCTGAGCTAAACCCCAGCCCCACTGTCAAATATAGAGCTTGAAAATGAATCCCCCAGGCCCCAGGGCTGGAAGGCATTCAAGAGACAACTGGGGAAGAGTTGCCTCTTCATGGTAGAGTTGACCTACTTTGATGGGAATAGAGTAAAGCCCCTGGGATCTCCTTTTGCTGATGTGGCACTACTCAAAATGAGAAGAAACATAGTGACAGCAACAACGGGCCCAGACACAAAATGATCATGTGCATAGCAGTGTTGGGTAGTGTTTCGTTCTGTTGTACATGAGGTCTCTATGAGTTCAACATAACTTGACAGCACCTAAGAAACAATAAACATGAAAAAAGAACAGGTAGATCTACATCCCCTGACATAAAAAGAAAAAGAGGAAAATTTGTCAATTCCTCGGTGGTTTGTATTGTTTCAAAACAGGCTTTTAAATATCATTATCACAAAGAAGGTAGGCTGAGAAAAGAGATCCTGGGCTGAACACATATAACACATTTCTAAGAACACTTAGTAAGTTTTGTTACACTGAAACCAGAAGGTCCCTTCTTGCATGACATAGAGTAGTAGGATGGTGCACATTTACTATAACAATACCAAGATATTTCTCCATCAAAGTAGGCAGGAAGGGCTCAGAGTCTTCTTGAACCTCTTGCTACAAACTGTGAATGGCCTCTCCTATGATACTGCACAAATATCAACACTATCATGTGTGTCACACTGTAGGAGGGCATGGAGAATTACAAGGACTGTAAAGGTTACCTAGTTCCAATATCATTGCTTGTCTTGAAGGCTAATATCCAAAGGAAAGGAAATAACAGGAGCATCCCAAGGAAAAGAATAAAGATACCTTGGACTATTTGAACCATTCTGAATCTTTTACCTTAAATTCAACTTGGAAATGCTCAGTAAAAGAAACTAGACATAAAAAATTATGTAATATATGATCCATTTGCACATATGAATGTGAAGAAAAGACAAATCTATAGAAACAAAAAGTAGATTATCAGATGCCTGGGATAGGAGATAGGAATAGAGATTAATAGCAAATGAACATGAGGGATCTTGGTAAGGGAGATGGAAATGTTCTAAAAGTGGACTGTGGTAATGCTTGTACAAGTCTGTAAATTTGCTAAAAATCATAAAATTGTACACTTCAAATTTTATAATAGAATTTTATAGAATATAGAATTTTATAATATGTAAATTAAACTTCAATAAAACTGAAGAAATACTTTGAAGTAAAACTAATCAATTAGTAATTTTAGGCATATTATATAAATTTCTAAACAACATAAACAGCCAAGTTATAAAAAACAAAAAAATTGTACATTTTTAATTCAAAAAAAGAAGCTATATTTTAAAGGACAAAAAGATGTTTTTACTCTTGAAAATGCATGGAAAGTGACCAGGAGAAAATATAAGGAATGCTATTGTCAGTGAGTGAGAATAGAGTTTCCTTGAAGGGAAATTTTTATCTCTTACTTATGCATTTTTGTACAACTACAAATTTTTATAAGCAAACATTCCCATTGTGATGACTTAAAAATATATAAATTATTTTAAAAGCCTATATTTTTCCTTTCAATTTAAACAGAGCTTGTCAATAAAGTCCTCAGAACATAATATATTTATAATTAAATATTTCAATTCCAGAATAAAAAGAAGTATTCTCTGATCCTGGAAAATGTTATTAAGGATTTAATCCATACTGCCTCTTGACAAATGCACTACAGCAATGTTTTACAGAGTGTATGTATGTTCTACTGGTGGTATGGAGATAATTTTAGGTCAGAGATTTGAAAACTTTTTCTTAAAAAGTCAAATAAGTACTATGGTAGTCCTTGTTGTTGTTGTTGTTGTTAGGTGTCATTGAGTTGGATCTGACTCACAGCAACCCTATGTACAACAGAACAAAACACTCTGCTGGGCGCGGTGGTGCACGCCTATAATCCCAGCAGATGGGGAGGCAGAGCCAGGAGGATCGCAAGTTCGAGACCAGAGGTAGTCTGCATAACTTAGCGAGACCCTCTCTCAAAAAGGAAAAAAATGTGCTGGGGGTACAGCTCAGTGGCCCAGCACTTGCAAAGCACGCAGGCACGAGGCCCTGGGTTCAACCCCAAGTACCAAAAAAAAAAAAAAAAAAAGAACAAAAACACTTCCCAACACTGTGCCAAATACATTATCTTTTTACTGTTTAAGCCCATTGTTGCAATCACTGTGTCAATCCACCTACTTGAGGATCTACAATTTTTTTGTTGACTCACCACTCATCCAAACATAATGTCCTTCTCCAGGGATTGGTCCCTTCTGACAACATGTCCAAAATACATAAGACACAATCTAACCATCCTAGCTTCCAAGGAGCATTCTGTTTGCACTTCTTCTAGGATGGATCTCTTGGTTCTTTTGGCAGTCCATGGTACATTCAGTGTCTGTCTCCAGCACCATAATTCAAAATCATCAATTACTCTCCTCTCTCCTTAATTGAACATCCAGCTTTCACAAGCATGTGATGAAATATCATGGCAGGGGTTAGGCACATCTTCATATTCAATGTGACATCTTTACTTTTCAACACTTTAAAAGAGATCTTTTGCATAGGTTTTTCCAAGGCAATGCATCTTTAGATTGCTTGACTGCTGCTTCTGTGGGTGCTGATTATTGAAACAAGTAAAGCAAAATCTTGGACAACCTCAATCTTTTCTCCATTTATCATGAATGACCTGGTTGTAAGGATTTTTGTTTTCTTGATGTTGGGACTCAATTCATACTGCAGGCTTTGTTCTTTAAACTTCGTCAGTAAATGTTTCAAAACTTCTTCACTTTCAGCAAGCAAAGTTGTGTCATCTGCATAATGCCAGTTATTAATCCACATTCTTCATAAAGTCCAGCTTCTCGGATTATGTGCTCAGCATAGAGATTGAAGAGGTATGGTGAAAGGATACAACTCTGACACACACCTTTCTTGACTTTAAAACAGGCAGTGTTTCATTGTACTGTTTGAATGACTGCCTCTTAGCCCATGTACAGATTGTACATGGCTAAGCCCATTGTATCCACGAGTACAATTAAGTGCTCTGGTATTCCCATTCTTCACAATGTTATCCATAATTTGTTGTGATTCACACAGTCAAATGCCTTTGTGTAGTCAATAAAACATAGATACATATCTTTCTGGTATTCTTTGCTTTTCGCTAATAACAATCTGACATCAGCAATGATATTGCTAGTTCCACACCTTATACTGAATCCATCTTGGTTTTCTGGCAGTTCCCTGTTAATATCCTGCTACAGTCATTTTTGAATGATATTTAGCAAAATTTTACTTGTATGAGATATTAATGATATGATTCAATAATTTCCAAATTCAGTTGGATCTTCTTTCTTGGGAATAGGCACAAATATGTATTTCTTTCAGTCAGTTGGCTAGGTACCTATTTTCCAAATCTCTTGGCATAAACAGTGAGCACCTCCAGTGTTGCATCTGTTTGTTGAAACATCTCTATTGGCATCCCATTGGTTCCTGGAGACTTGTGTTTCAAATGCCAATGCCTTCAAGGGAACTTCTACTTTGTCATTCAGTACCATTGGATCCTGATAATATACAACCTCTTGAAATGATTGGTCATCCACCATTCTTTTTGGTATAATGACTCTGTGTATTCTTTCCATCTTCTTTTGATGTTTCTTGTGTTGTTTAATATTATCCCTGTAGAATCCATCACTATTGCTACTCAAGACTTGAATTTTTTCTTCAATTATTTAAGCTTGAGAAAAACAGAATGTGTTCTTCCCCTTTGGTTTTCTATCTCCAGATCTTTGAATGTCATTATAATATTTGATTTTGTCTTCTTGAGCTGCCCTTTGAAATCTTCTGTTTAGTTCTTTAACTTCATCATGTCTTCCTTTTACTTTAGTTGCTCAACATTCAGACAAATTACAGAGTCTCTTTTGATATGTAATTTGTTCTTTCCTTTTTTTCCTGTCTTTTTAATAACTGTTTTCTTTCCTCACAAATGATGTCTTTGATGACATGCCACAACTCCTCTGGTCTTCGATCATTAGTGTCTAACACATCAAATCTGTCCTTGATGTGTTCTCTGAACTCAGGTGGGATATACTCATGGTCATATCTTAGCTCTTATATACTTGTTCTAATGTTCTTTAGTTTCAGTTTGAACCTGCACATGAGCAGTTCATGGTCTGATTCACAATCAGCACTTGGTCTTTATCTGACTTTTGATATTGAGGTTTTCCATTGTCTCTTTCCATAAATGTAGTCAATTTGGTTCCTCTTAGGTTTCATCTCACAAATTCCACGTTTATAGTCACAGTTTGTGTTGGCAAAAAAAATGTATTTGCAATGAAAAAGTCATTAGTCTGACAAAATTCTATTATGCAGCATTGTTCCTATGACCAAGGCCATATTTTCCACCTACTGAGACTTCTCTGTTTCCAACTTTTGCATTTCAGTCACTCGTATTTATCAGTGCATACTGATTGCATGTTCCATCAATTTCAGACTGTAGAAGCTGGTAAAAATATTCCCTATATTTATTTATGGTCTTAGTGGTGGGTACCTAAATTTGATAACAGTCATATTAACTGGACTTCTTGTAGACATATGATTATTCTATCACTGACAGCATGTACTTCAGGACAGATTTTGAGATGTCTTTTTTGACAATGTATACAACTCCATTTCTCTTTAGGTTTTCATTCCTGGCCTACTAGACTATAGGCTATCTGATTCAAAATGGCCCATATCATCAGCTCACCGGTGCCTAGAATGTCCATTCATTTCCCTTTTGATGATTTCTAATTTTCCTAGATTCATACTACATACATTCCACATTTCCATTACTAATGGATATTTATAGTTGTTCTTTATCATTTTGAGTGGTGCCACATCAGCAAATAGACATCCCTGGGACTTTACTCCATTCCTATCATTAAGTTTGACTCTACTTTGAGGAGGCAACTCTTCCCCAGTTATCTCTGAGTGCTTTCCAACCTGGGGCCCTCATGTTCTGGCACTATATTTGACAGTGTTTCTCTGCTATTCATAGGGTTGTCAGTGGCTAATTTTTTTAGGAGTGAGTTAGCCATGTCCTTCTTCCTAGTCTATCTTAATCTAGAAGCTCAGCTGAAACTTGTCCACCATGAGGAACCTTTCTACTATCTGAAATTCTGGTAGCATTGCTTTCAGCATCACAGCAACATGCAAACCCCCACAGTATGACAAATTGACAGACATGTGTGGGGATAATCTCTGTAGGCTGTATTATCTCTGTCACAACAACTCTGGTCTCATAGTTTGAAAAACAGTCATAGAAAATAACAAAAGAAGAATTATTCTTCATTATGTTTGCTGACTCCAGTTTAAAGGGTTAAATTAGAACTTTTAAAAGATGTTCCTAAAAAGGTATATAGGGGGCTGGGATTTAGCTCAGTGGGTAGAGCGCTGCGCTGCAGTCTCTGAGGTCCCGAGTTAAATTCCCAGCACCGCAAAAATGGGAGAAGGGCCTGGCAATCCACTCCCAAGGCAATCCCGAAACAGTCAGCCATTGAAAACCCTATGAGGGTCGCTATGAGTCGGATACCAACTCGACGGCACCTAACAACAACAACAACAAAAAGGTATATATCAGAAAAAATAGCATATCAATCCTGTGAGTTCATAACTATGATTGCTTTGATGAGACTAGATTTATGTAGAATTGTTCAAAAGTTGGAGATTAACAGAAAAAAAACATAAATTTACAAAATAGAAGGTATTTGAGTGTGACAAAAATAATGAAAGATATTTGCAAACAAGCATATGGGAAAACTTCATTTAAACATAAATAGTCTTCAGATTAACAATAAGAAAATCTCTCCAAACCAAGAAACTCTTCTCAGTTACCCAAATCAGTATTTGGGGCAAAGTTCCTTAAAAGAAATACCAATTTGACATGGTGTTGCACACCTATAACCCTAATCATATGGAGGCTGAGGCAAGAGGATTGCAAATTTGAGGCTAGTGAATTCTAGTCCAGCCTCAGCTACATAGCTAGACTTTGTCTCAAAAAAAACCCAAAGGAGAAAAAAGAATCAATATGTAGACCAAAAATCCTCACAGGAAGTAGTCCTTTATATTTATTAGTTCTTAGAAGCTAGGGACCTGCTTCCAGAAAAAAATACACATTTAAAAACTGCTCCTTGAAGCTCATTCAAATTCAAAGACCTCAAAGTAATGAAAGAAAAGAGTTCAGACACAATAAGATTGAAGACTTTTTCCAGGCACTCTACTGTACATGACAAGTGCTTAGTGCCAAACTCAGCAGATAAAACAGGCAGATAAAGGATACAGAGCCCTTAGAGAGCCTATGCCCTCCTCCAAAACCAGTTGTGATGACACAGGAAACTGGGCAGTGTCTAATGAAGTACTCCTGCTAAGTTTGGTCTTCACTGAGTTCCACATGTTACTGTCATGGTTTGGATCTTAAATGTCTCCCAAAGGCCCATGTGTTAATGGCTTGGACACCAGCCTGTGGTGCTACTGGGAGGTGTGGAACTTTTACGACATGACACCTAGTAGACAGAAGTCAGGTCATTGAGAGCATGCCCCTGAAGGACCCCCACCACTTCCTCTCTCTCTCTACTTCCCATCCACGATGAGGTGAGCAGCTTTGCTCTACCACGTGCTCTCTGCCTCATCAGAGGCCCAAAGCAATGGAGCCAAGTGACCATAGACTAAAATGTCTGAAATCATGAGCCAGAATAAACTATTCCTATGTATAAATTGCACCTCAACAATGTATAAGTTGACTATCTCAGGTAGTTGTCAAGCAATGGAAAGTTAACTAATACAGCCACAATCCAGGTCAGAAAAAGAGCAAATTTCCTCCACATTCTTCAGTATGATCATCATTTCCAACCTGATAACTTAATCATCACAAGGTATTTTCTACTTCGGAAAATTATTAGTAAGGAAGGTCAGGAGACAAGGTCCATGGTAGGGGGAAAAAAGAGCTCACATTGTTGAACAACTGTATGTGCTAGATTCTTGACACATGCCGGGATTTAAAATTTTATTTTGCATTATTATTTTTAATTATACATATTTAAGGGGAACAGCGTGATAATTTGATATACATGTACAATGTTTAATAATCAAATCAGGGTAGTTAGCACTGCTGTCTCCTTAAGCATTTAAAAATTTCTTGATTAACATAATAATTTTATGTATATTTGTGGTGCAGTGTGACATTTCAACACATATATACAATATGTGCCTGCAGCAGTACCACTGTGACATCCAATCCCATCAGTTCTTGGAAGTTAAGCAGAGTTGGACCTGGTTGGAACTTGGATGAGAGACTGCCTGGGAACACCAGGTGCTGTAGGCTTGGAAGAAGGACTGGGCAACACACTCCCAAAAAACAATCAGCCGTTGAAAACCCTATGAATAGCAGAGAAGCACTGACAATAGTGTTTCATCTGTCATACATAGGGTCACTAAGAGTCAGACACTGATTCAATGGCACCTAACAACAACTATAATATACAATATGTACTGATCAATTTAGGGTAATCAGTGCCTTCCATCTCTTTATCATTACTTTGTGTTTGGAGGCTGCAAGATTTTTAGTGTTTACAAAAAATCCAATGAGGTAGATAAAATTATCTCCATTTTAAAGAAAAGGAAATATTTGTCTAGATTTCTCCTTTGTCTCCTCAAGATAAAGCCTTCAAAACAACAATACAGAATAGTAAATATTAATCTGTAAACATCTTATTATTTCATGCTTCCCTGTTAGCTTTGCTTTTGCTGCTAAAAACTTCTTGCTCCTTCTGTACTTGGCTTTAAGACTCTGTTTAAACACTACTTTCCCTGAGAAGACATCCCTAATACTCTGCCCCATTCTCAATTTCTGCCTACCTTGAATTTAGTTCCACAGAACTCTACTATAATTCTTTGGCACAAATTGAGTATCCATTGTCAGGAGTGTTTTGGACTTAGGGTTTTTTGAAGAGCTTGGAATATTTGCATGAGATATACGATGATTTGCATGGAATATACAATGAGATATGTTGGAGATGGGACCCAAAATTAATTTATGTTTCATATATTTTATACACATAGATTGAAAAGAACTTTATACAATGTTTTCAGTGTGCCTACATTTTAACTGCCTTCAGCCCATATCACCCTGGCATCCCATCCATCTGATCTTAGAGGGTAACAGGGTTGGAACTAGTAAGTCCTTGAATGGGAAAATAGCTGGGAATACTGAGTGCTGTAGGCTTGGGAGAAGGACCCTGTAGTCCACTTCTGAAATAGTCAGCCATCAAAAACTCTATGAATAGCAGAGAAGCACAAACAATAGTGCCAGGGATGGCACAGTGTCGAGGAGTGTTTTTATTCTGTTGTACACAGGGTTGCTATGAGTTGGATCTGACTCAACTGCACCTAATAACAGCAACATTTTAATTATGCCCTATCATATAGGGTCAGGCAGGATTCCACCGGTGGTGTCAAAAACTTTTGGATGTTTGAGCGGGATTTGAATCTAGTCACTCTTCCCATTACACCACAATAGAAGTACAAAAAATCAATTATTTATTATTTTATCTTTAGGATACTAAAGGATTATCCATCAATGACTCAATTACTCTAGATTTCCTGGGAATCCTCCAGGAAATGCCATAAAGTAGCTTATAAAGGGCCAAAGAAATGTTTAAAATGTCTCAAATCCAATGAAAATTAAAATTCTGTTATTTAGAGAGATTGAAATGAATTTTTCTCTGAATTAAACTTCTAAAGAAGAGGGAAATGGTAATATGTGCTCAAAAAGGAAGACTGCAAAGTCAAGCAAGTTTATCTGTGCTGTATGATCCTCTAACCTCAGAGCAGGCCAAAGTATTTCTGCTGTTGCATTTTTAACAAACCCTCAGGAATGTCCTGAGGAGGAAGCTGGTTCATATCAAACTGCTTCTTTGAGATTTCCCAAGAGGGGCCCACAGTCCTTAAGTACCCAGGAATCTATAAACACCTCTATCTGACTCTGACAAGGAAAAAGGCTGAGCTCACAATGAATTCCACATTGTAATTCCTGCTTCTCTTGAGCTTTGTTCAGATGGTTCTGTGGTATGGGATGTGGTGGGGGCTAGAGGCCTCCACCACAGTCAATCTCCACCCTGCATGGTACAGACAACCAGCTGCTACTGGCACTGCCACCATGGTGAGCCCTGTGTCCCCAAGAAAACTTGGGGGGTTGGTATAAGGCAACAAGAAGCTGTTGCAAGGTCATAAACAAAAGAGCAATCAGATCACTGTTTGAAGGATTTTAACTGCATTATCATTATTATTGTCATTATTGTTACTATTATAAATATCATTCTACAATAACATGTTCTTATGCATATTTCCATATGCTTCCAGGATGGAGGAAAGTGTAGTTATATCTGGTATGCAGGAAACTAAGCATAATCTTGAGTAAGCATGTGGCAATGTATTAGAAGTTTGGAGCAGTATCTACCATGTGTGTTATGGAAGGAAAATAATTGACAACTATTGCTTTAAAATACTGTATACTATTGAACTGAAAAAATAATACAAGGATTTGTTGCATGCCTACTATAGGTAAAGTATTGTGCCAGATGCTGTTGTGTCTACCTGTACAGATATACTAAGATAAATATTGTTGGCTTCTTAGTCAAAAACTCTGGAGAAATTATTTTAGGCGCATCTTCTCGAAGTCAGGTTCTCAGGTTTTCTGTTTCAGTTTTTTAAGGCACAGTTATCAGGCTCATAAATAATTAAAATATAAGGAATTATCTTCTATTTTATAGAGAATATACTTCTCCCAGTAGCCAAAATATTAATACTTAATCTCTGTGGCATTGATTTTTAAGTACCAAAGCATTTGGGTAATCCAATGACTAATTACAACATTGTTTGGAATGCATGTACCCAATTAAAAAAAAAACAGAATGGGTTAATTGTAAAGAATATTGTATGAAACTTTGAATCATGTTATTATTGTTGTTAGGTGCCATTGAGTCAGGTCTGACTCACAGCAACCCTATATACAACAGAATGAAAACACTCCTCCGACACTGTGCCATGCCCGGCATTACATTAGTGCTTCTCTGCTGTTCATAGGGTTTTCAGTGGCTGATTGTTTCAGGATTGTTCTGGGGAGAGGGCTGCCAAGTCATTCTGCTGTTTCTGTCGTGCTGTGGTGCTGGGGATCGAAGCCAGGGCCTCAGAGAGCACAGTGCAGCACTCTACCATCTGAGCTTTATCCCAGCCCACTTTGAATCATGTCTACTCCCAAATAGTCTACAGATCAAATCTATTTATGTTTTTAATGTATAAGATCTCTTTGTTGAGTATAGATGCCAGCACCTTACATTCAAATATCTTTTGTTAAAGCAAACACAAATACCATTATATCATGATTGTTAAGCTGCAGAACAGTTCATTATTGTTGTTGTTGTTGTTAGGTGACATTGAGTTGAATTCAACTCATAATGACCCTGTGTACAACAGAATGAAACACTACCATACACTGTACCATGCACAGTCTTTTTTATGTTTGAGCCCATTTTTGCAGCCACTATGTTTCTTCTCATTTTGAGTGGAACCACATCAGCAAAAGGAGGTCCCAGGGGCTTTACTTCACTCCCATCATTAAAGTCGACTCTACATTGAGGAATAAAGACTTCCCCAGTCATCTTTGAATGCCTTCCAGCCTGGGGGTGCTCATTTTCTGACATTATATTTGACAGTGATTTTCTGCTATTCATAGGGTTTTCAATGGCTAATTGCTTCTGAAGTGGGCTGCTGGGTCCTTTCTCCTTAGAATGTCTTAGTCTGGAAGCTCAGCTGAAACCTATCCACCATGGGCGTCTCTGCTGGTATCTGAAATACAAGTAGGATAGTTTTCTGCATCACAGCAACACACATGCCCCCACAGCGCAACAAGATGGCAGACACATGGGGGAAATAAACTATAGTTTTCATTTGTATGGCCAGTTTTCCTCCTTGAGAACATACTCTGTTTGACTTTATTGAACTTATGCATTGTCCAACTCTATAAGAGAAATACATTTAGAAACTAACTCTTAGGATGGATAATGGCTAGTTAATTCATTTAAGCATTTAATGAATGTTATGGTGTAGATCTTAAATGTCCCCCAAAGACTCATCTGCTAAAGGCTTGGTTACCACCCTGTGGTGCTACTGGGAGGCGGTAGAACCTTTAGGATGCAGAGCCCAGTGGAAGAAAATAGATCATTGCAGCCAAATCCTTGAAGAGAATATTGAGACTCTGGTTCCTTCCTCTCTGCTTACTGGCTGCCATGAGATGATCAGCTTTGCTCAACAACACACACCTTGTCATGCTGCACTGCCTCTCCACAGGCCAAAGGCAACAGAGTCAGCTGACCATAGAGCAAAACCTCTGAAACTATGAATCAAAAGAAATCTTTCCTCCTTCAAGTAGATTTTTCTTTGGTATTTTGTTACAGCAGCATAAAGCTGACTAATCCACTGAGCATATGTGCAGGATATTATTCTAGGTACTTGGAATTCAACCAAGGATATGATGGAGAGGGTACAGATAAATGAATTCAGTTGTCAGGGCTGTGATAAAAAGAAGTGTCTCAGATGTACACTTAATCAGACATGAGCAATCATGAACCTTTCCTCATCTTGAAGAAACAGTATAAGGTAAGTAGTTGAAAAATATGCTAAGTTCATATACAGTGGGCTAATTAAAAAAATAACTTGCCACTCAATGGGCAATCTTTTTCTAACTTCGATCCCCATGGACCATTCCCATGAGAAATACTGAGAATAGTAAAAGCTCTATTCATTCCTGGGTCTATAATCTAATTAAGGCAATAAATACACATATAAAATGATCCTTCAGTACCAGGAAACTCGAGATATAAGCCTACATCTGTTACTTAATAGTTGTATGATTTTCAACAAGTTAGCATATCAAAACCTCAAATCCATCATCTATGTAATACATAGCCTGCAGCCGTAGCCCTGTGGAATCCAATCCCAGCAGATCTTGGAAACTAAGCAGGGCCGGGCCTGGTTAGTACTTGGATGGGAGACCGCCTGGGAACACCAGGTGCTGCAGGCTTGGGAGAAGGACCTGGCAACCCCCTCCCAAAAATCAATCTGCCATTGAAAACCCTATGCACAGCAGAGAAGCACTGACAATAGTGTTTCCACTGTTGTACAGAGGGTCGTTATGAGTCGGATACCGACTCCACAGCACCTAACAACAATAACAACAACAATGTAATGCATAATAGTAGTATATACTTCACGTTTGCTATGAAGATGAAATGAAATAACACAAGTATTTAAGTCTATCCCAAAGACCCAAAAAATGTTAGCTTTTACAAAAACATTATTAACATGATTAATCTTACAGTAAATGCACAGATATTCAAAAGAGCAAGCAGACATTTTCAAACATGGTTATTTAAAAAAAAATGTAGCAGAGGCACTGATACTTGAGCTAAAACTTGAAGGCAATATGAAAATGTTTACCAATGATGGGAGTGAACAGCAATGAGAAAATCCAAGAAAATTATGATTTCCTCAGAGAGCAATGAGAGGACAATTTTCACTCAGGGAAGAGTTTATATGAGAAAGTAAGAGAAGCAGGGTCTGGGAGACATCTGATGCTAGGCAAACAAGTTTAGGCTTTCTCCTGTGTGTGATAAGAAGCCACTGAAAGTTTTGTTCAGTATTGTACAATGACTAAAGCAGTATTTTATAAGAAAAGTTTGAGAAGGAAGATAAGTTAGATGAAGCAGTTGGAATGTGATTTCCATAGTACTGCTGCAGCAATGAAGATATACCTGGGAGTTCTGACAGAGTAGAAATTGGAAACAGGAAGCCGTTTGAAAGATAAACAGGACATATTTATGGATTCCCAGCATCACTCATAGTCCTAATCTAAAAAAATATTGTCATGCTACATTTTCCTGATGAGTATTTAAATCTGAATTCAGCTTATGGAATCCCAAAGATTCATTGATTCTTCTGAGTATTTTGTTGTTGTTGTTTCTGAGACAGGCTCTTGCTATGTAGACCAGGCTGATCTGGAACTTGCAATCCTCCTGCCTTAGCCTTCTGGGTTCTGGGATTACACACATGTGCCACCATGCCCTGCTTTCTAGGTATTTCAGTGACTTAAAAGGATACTTTACTCACCATGAGCATTAAGTGGTTGGAACTCATAATAAGGTAGATCTGTATTTGGACACCAAGGTTCAGTGCAGCCAAAAGGCTCCAATAACCCAAATGTCCACCAACAGATGAAAGATTCAACATCTGTGTGCCCATATATATAATACAAAAATATATATGTGTACACACACATATGCACACAATGGAATATTTTTCAGCTTCAAAAGCTTAAAAGGGAATATAATTCTGATATATGCTAACACTTGGATAAATCTTGGAAATATCATAAGTGAGAAAAACATACACAAAAGGGCAAATGCTATATGATTCCTAGACCAGTCAAATTCATAGAGGTAGAAAGTAGATTAGTAGTTACTAGAGTTTGGGGATATAGAGAAATGAGGAGTTATTGCTTAATGGGCACAGGGTTTCAGTTTGAGATGATTTTTTTAAAGTTCTACAAATGGATGGTGGTGGTAGCTGTACAATATGAATATACTTAAGGTTATTAAACTGTATACTTAAGACTGGTTGAAATAGTAAATTTTGTTATATACATTTTACCAAAATAAAAAAAATGTGGATCTGATGCCCTGAGAAACATAGTCACTCAAAATGAGAGAAAGGTAAGGCTTGCCAACCCATTTAATCTAGCTGTTCAGCCAAGTGAGACCCCCCTGGGTCAAACACCATCAGTTGGCCTGTCCAACTGAAGAAATGAAAGGAAAAAAAACGCCAACCATCATCTCCATCAAAATGATAATGGTAACACAATGACTCATGCCCTGCTGTTTTTCATCTGCCTTAGTCTGACACTAAAGTAAAAAGAGAAATAAAGTCACCTTTCTGGTCAAAGCAATCCTTCACCTTGATTTTTCTTCTTAATGAGAAACTCAAAAAATATATATATTGTCTATATCTGTGCCTTTGAGTTCAGAGCCACAAGTGTTTCATAAATACATTTATTGAAATTTGAGGAAATAGAATTACTTAATATACTTCTATCAATTAAAATTTTCCCAAGTGGATACTATATGCAAGCACTATGGTAGTTAGAATGTGAATACGGAAGTATAAGACATGGTCCCTGCCTTTTAAATTCATATAATCTACTTGAGGGGACAGGATCTTATAACGATATAATAATGAACAATATAAAACAGAATATAATTAGGTGCTAAATTGTGTAGTACAGATTATAAGTACTCTAGGAGGTCATAAAAATGTCTAACATCCTGTAGAAATGAATAATGGGTTAGGAAATCTCCACTTACTATGCACTTGTAGGAGCAAGAAGGGAAACCTATAAACTGAACTAAAGGCTTTAAAAATATCTACTATATTTATATTTTATGTGTAATCCACTTTCTCTACCAAATAGTCCTTTCCTTATTTTTTGTGCTGTATGTGCCTTCTTCTTAGTATTATTACAAATACTAGAAAATTCTTTAAAGTAAAGTAAACAAATGTGACAACAAACACTTGAAAGTGTGTACATTACTGTAAACAGAGTAACTCAATGAAAATTAGTAAGTTCACACTTCATAAAAACAAACCTTTCATTCAAAGCTTAATTTGTTCAGACAAAGCCAAAAAAAAAAAAAAATAACTATGCTAACTCTCCTTCTTCCTTCATGACAGCTAATGAAATTCAAGGAAAATTTTTATTCATTTAACATCACAATTCAGGTCATTTGATTTTAAATAGGAATTTCACATCCCTCTGCATGGCATAGATCAGAACAGACAGGGATATTGTCTCTATAAAAACTCAAACTGTGAATGTGAATGACTTTTTGTTCTGGCCAACATCAAACACTAAAATTTGTAAAGCTATATAGTGTGAGCAATGAATTAAAGAAGTAAAGAATTAAATTCTATTTCCTAGATTGGCATTCACCATATTCTCTGTCTTCACTTTCTTTACCCTTTTACCCTATCAAACATATTGAGTTCTATAAAGATGTGGTAATTAGACAGTAAGCTGGCTCCACATAATACTAGCAAGTCTTGGAGGTGGTTTGGGTAATCTACTGTTGCAAAACAAGCTACCCCAATACTTAGGGGCTTTAAATAATCATTGTGTTTTAATTCCAGGTTTTGTGGATCAGGAGTTCAGGAGACTCAGCTTGGCGATTCATCTCTGATGCACCTGATGCCAGCTGCTAGTTGAGACCAGAGGACTGATGTTCAAGATGACTTCCTCACTTAAATGTCTCACAGTATGTGATATGTCATGCCCTGCCCCCTTTCTTACCTCGAGGCATATCATCCTCTAGGTAGCTCTAGGACCAAGGTGAGGCAAGAGATATGGTTATGTGCAAAATCTAAGGAGGGACTTATTCTCAGTGTTAAGTATACCTGAGGGTGTTTTCTTAAATTTTGCACCTAAATGCCTCATCCTAGTCTTGGACTTGCCTTCAGGGTCTCTCCACATGGCTCTGTGGCCCAGGCCTCTCATAGCTTGGTGGTCTCAGGATAAGAAACAGGCAGGAAAGGTCTGTACATGGCTTATTTTACTTTCTGCTGCTATAATAAAATACTACAGACTGAGTAATTTATAAAGAAAAGAAGCATACTTGTTATACTTGCAGAGGCTGGAAAGTGCAAGGACATAGTACCAGCATTTGATGAGAGCCTTCAGGGTGCATCATCCCCTGTGGAAAGAACAAGCAAACATATGCAAAAGAGAAAACATGAGAGGCTAGGCTTGCTTTTACAACAACCTACTTTTGTGATAACTGACCCAACCCCATCATAAGCAGATTAATCAGTTAGGATTAAACACCTTTCACTGGGCCCTTTATCCAAACACTACCTTATTGGAGGTCAAGTTTCCAACACACAAATTTGGGGGATATATTCAAATCATAGCAGTATATTATTGGCAAGGTATGACTTTCACTCTGTTCCACTGATCAAAGCAGTTACTGGGTCTGGCCAGATTCATGGGTGGAGAAACAGACCCCACCTATTGATGAGGGTGTAGAGATCTTATTGTAAAAGAGCATGTGGTAAGAGAGACATTGCTGCAGCCATCATTGGAAATTATTTTCTCCTACAACTTCCTTTTGTCTGCAGCCATACCATACTGGCATCTAAAACCATCTGATCTCGAAAGCTAAGTAGGATCAGCCTGGTTAGTCCTTGGATGGGAGACTGCCTGGGAATACCAGGTGCTGTAGGCTTGGGAGAAGGACCTGACAACCCACTCTGGAAACAATCCACCATTAAAAATGAATATGCATATGAATAGCATAGTGCCAGGCATGGCACAGTGTCAGGTAGTATTTCCTTCCATCTACATAGGGTCACTAGGAATCAGACTCAACTTCATCACACCTAACAATACAATTTCTTGTATAAACTTGCCTTCACATTATTCCGAGACCACTGTAATAACTTTCTCATTAATATCCTAGCCTATAAACTTCATTTTCAGTTCACCATACCACTGCTAGACCTTCTTATAATAACTTTTTTATTAGTACCCATGCTTAAAGTTTCCAGTTGTCCCTGGTTATGAATAAAACCCACACTCTTATACCTATCATCTAAAGTGTTCCATAATTTAGTGCCATTCTGCCTATTGGGGGTTGAATTGTGTCTCCCAAAAGAATGTGTTTAAATCCTAACCACTTGCTATTGGCTGAATGTGTCCCACCCAAAATTTAGGTATTGCCAAAGTGATACCAAGAGAAGAAGCCTCTTTGAGGTGATTCAGCTATGATGGTTCCTTCATAGAGAAGATTAAGTGCCCTGATTTCAATAGTTTCATGGAGGGATTCTGTCCCATTTTGCCCTTCTGCTTTCTGTCATGTGAGAACACACCATTCCCCTCTCTGAAAGATTCAATACTCAAGGTGTCATCCTTGAAGAAGAAACTGGGTCATCACCAGACAACAAACCTGTTGGTCCCTCGATTTTGTACTTCCCAATCTCTAGAACTCTGTGTGTTCCTTATGAATTACCCAGTGTGTGGTATTTTGTTGGCTATGCATCTCTTTACTGTCAGAAATCACACTGCATCTCTGCAGATGTAATCATTCTAATGTGGGGTCATATTGGATTAGGTCAGCTCCTAATCCAATGAATGGTGTCTTTATAAGAAAAGAAGGGGGATATTTGGACACAGAGATACAGAGGAGACATAGGATGAAGGCCATGTGAAGACAAAAGCAGAGACCGCAATAATGTATGCATCAGACCAAGAATGCCAAGGATTGCCATCAGCTACCAAAGCTAGGAAAAGATACAGACTTATTCTTCCCCGGAGCCTTTGTAGGGAGCAAGGTACTGCCAATACCTTGATTTTGGATTTCTGGCTTCCTGAATATGAGAGGAAAGCTTTTTTATTGGTGAAAGCCATAAAATTTGAGGTAATTTACTATGAAGGCCCCAAGAAAATAGTATACATTTATTAAATTCTTTCTCTTCCACTGCTTCCAAATATGCATTCTTTATTTAGGCAGAAATCTTTTCCCTATCTCAATATTCTACTTCATTACTATACCTATCTTTGTCCTCTCCTACTATAAGATATTGTATATCTCAATATACCTATCTTAATTACTATACCTATCTTTGTCCTCTCCTACTATAAGAAAAGCAAACTAAAGCACCTTCACACCTATAAATTGTGACTGGGCTGTAATTGATATCTTCTAGTACTCTGCTTGTCAGGGCTATTTGTCCCAGATGTTGATCCAGAATGTACCTGGTATAAAGAGAATGTGATGAGTTTGTTAACTAAAAACTTAAAAATAATTTTAAAATATATTAAGATTTTTTAATAAGTGCTTAGACTTGTAAGTAGAGTGGTTCTTTCCTAGTCACATTCTTTGTTTATCAAAAGGGGAAAATAATCTTAAGTGAGGTAGTAATTTATACAAACATGCAAAACTATACAGGCCTTCCTTAGTTACCTGTCTTGTAGCTCTCAGAAATTGTATGAAATACAGTGACTTTAATTAACCAAATTCAATAACCTAGAGCTTTAGCAAAGTTGCTCTTATCATTGTTCCCATTTTGACTGATGTAATTCCTGAAGGAATTAAGCCATCTATTCTTTTCCAAAAAAAAGATTTTTCTGTGGTAACATGTGCAAAATAAATCCAATTTTTAAAGAACAGTAAAGATGATACATTTTGTGATACATTCTGATTAGATGGTTATGAATATAATCATGCCATAGGTTTGAATCCTGGCAATCCACTCCCAAGGCAATCCCGAAACAGTCAGCCATTGAAAACCCTATGAGGGTCGCTATGAGTCGGATACCGACTCTACGGCACCTAACAACAACAACAATAGGTTTGAAGGACATTATCTGGATGTAGGAAGTGATCATCCAGTGATGATTGCTCTACATCTGAGCCCTGGATACTCTTGTGAGGACCACACCTTCAGAGGTAAGTAGATGACCTCACAGGCTTACAGGAGAGTGAGCTAGATGGTGAAGAGCATGAGGAACAGCAGAGAAACACAGGCTTATTTTACTTGGAAAAGAGAACTTTCAGAAGAAACTAAACTACATTACTGTATAAGAAAGACTTTTCTAGGAAAGAATCACACTTTTTTGTATATGCCTCAAAGAGAAATCTAAATTGATAAATGAAAATTATAGCATGAGCATTTTTGAGTTGTCTTAAGAGGGACTTCAAAACTAAAGGTAGTAATTGTAAATTGTCCCTGAAAATATTTATGCAAAAACATTCAACTTGTCAATAAGTATATCTTACTTATCTTTATACCCTTAGTGCATAGCACAATTCCTACAATATAATATCTAAGCCATACCTGATAAATAAAAGGAACTTCACATATCTGATGATGGCTTAGATTAAATGACCCCTTCCAAAGGTAAGAATCCAGTATTTTAGGATACCCAAAAAAGCTCAACTATGCGTTGCCAATTTTTCCTTCAATGTGTCAGAGTCACAATTTTCTTTACATTGGATATATAGTACTTAGGAAAATAAAGAAGGATCCTAAACACCTTATTAGGAACACTTTAGATAGTACTATACAATAATTAAATGTAAAAATGCGAAGCAACAATCTTCAGAGGCACATATTTGCACCTACACTATTAAACCCTCTAAAATTCCCCATATTCAAGCCAAGGTAAGATGCAATTTGTCAAGCCTTTATCATAGGCATTATGCTCAGTGCTTTCACATTTATTCAAAAGCAGTGATTGATTGAATCCTGAGTGTGTCCTGGGCATATGTAATACTTAAACCACTTAGCAAGGTAGGTATTAATATCTTCTTCACATGAAGGCTACTGTGGTTTGGATGTTGAGTGTCTCCAGAGAGCCCCTATATAAAGGCTTGATCAGCAGAGTAGTTGAATTGGGAGGTTTTGTGGACCATTAAGATGTGGGGCCTATTGAGAGGTCTTGAGATTATTTAGGGCATGCCCTCAAAGAGGACTTTGACACCCCAGTCTCTTACTCTCTGCTGCAGTATAAGACATGGCCATTTGTTTCTATCTGCACTTCTACCATGATGTGCCACCATCCACCACCCCCACCAGAGGCCAAAACCATGGAGCCACAAGATCTTGAATGTTGAGCCTCCAAAACTGTGAATTAAACAAACTCATTCTCTTTTTAAGTTATCTGCATCAGGTTTTTTTGTTTTTTGTTTTTTGTTTTTCCGGTACTAAGGTTTGAACTCAGGGCCTTGCACTTGCATGCTTTGCAAGTGCCAGACCACTGGGCTGCACCGTCAGCCCATTTTTTTAGTTTTTGAGAGAGGGTCTCGCCAAATTACACAGACTGCCTCTGGCCTTGAATTTATAATCCTCCTGCCTCTGCCTCCGGAGCGTCAGGGATTACAGACATGAACCACTGAGCCCGAGCCCAGCTAGGTTTTATGTTATAGTAATCCAAAGCTGACTAATACAAAAGCCAAAGGAGTTATGTAACTTATCCAAGTTTAGGCTACCCATAGCCTATACACAGCCTTTTTGCTGATGGTAAAAAGCAAAGCACTTCTTCCTTAAGACATTTTACTTCCATTAGTCATAACAATGCACAATAATATACTGATTTTGCTAAAACAAGAAACTTTACTTCACATGAAATTGATTCATTAAACATTCAAATTTACAATGTCTATGATATAAATTGTATGCCCTTTAGATATGTTTCTTTATGCAGTGCACAGTCTACTCAACACTAAATGACAACCCTGAATGAGGTATAATTATTACAGAACTGAAATTTTGTTCCAAACTATCACCATTTCCTCCCACTCCAAATGAGAATGATCAGGAATTTCACAAGAGTGGCATAATCTTCTAGCTGTATATGCGTGCTCTCTTTCAGCACTGTGTTATACTCAAAGCACTCATAAAATGTATTTACGTGGACATAAACCTACCGAATACATAGAAAGCAACAAATGTGGGATGTCTATGAAGAGTTTCTCAGAGAACCCACCATTCGCATCTTCCAGATACAAATGTTTCTCCAAAGCCTCATTTTACCTAGCGGACAAATTAAAAATATTCTTAAGATTAGAATAAAATAATTGTTCTCAAAAACATCAATCACAACTGGGGGTACAGCTCAGTGGCAGGGTACTGGCCTACCCTGCATGAGGCCCTGGGTTTAATCCTCAGCAGCAGAAAAAAAAAATCAAACACTCAATCTGAATCTGAATATCAATTACTTGAAAAAGATCTGAATCATATTTCATTATCATGTTAAAGTGCTCAGATCAATATTCAGTTAAATTCTAGAAAAATATGAAGATAACAATTTTTATTTTTATTTAATTTTATTTTTCACTTTTTGTGGTGTTGGGGATCAAACCCAAAGCCTTGTGCATGTGAGGCATGTGCTATACCTCCAGCTGCCCAAAAGTAGTTTTTAAAGAAAACATTTTGCTTCATCCAAAGAGAAGATATCTTACAGCATAAAACATCCTTAGCACACAGTAAAAATTAAAATGTCCTTGGGAAAGGCAATGCCTGTGCATAAGGTGCTCTCCTCATCCAGTCTGCCTTCTCTGCATCTATATTTGTCACAGGTTTTGTGTTAGATGCTGAAGACATAGTGATGACCAAATATAGACGATGCTCTTCTCTGAATCCAAAAGGCAAAATTAATGTCAAAAAAGAAAAGTTCCACCATAGAGATCTAGGTAAAGAGTGAAAGGCCCACTTGATGAAGAGCTGATCTGTGTTGCATGGATAATTTCTTAGAATTCAGATAGAGCTCACAACGATATGGGCAAGCTTTAAAATTAACCCAATCTCAACCATCATACTAGGTTCACAGTAACTATGTGATGGACGTGAAGTGAATAAGTAAATGAAGTTCTAGCTTACAAATTAGACTTGAGTTGTAAGCAAACATCCACACAGTTGTAAAAAGAAGTTTCATGAATACAAAATATTTAAAAATACCCAGAAGCCTAAGGCAATTTGATTTGAGAGAAGATGCCATTTGAAAACAAACTTCATATAGATCAGTTTAAAACCAAATTATTTGTGACATCTACTAGGGCTATTTAATTTTATATTTTCAGCATCTCCATAGCACATTTGCTTTTGTTTTATTTAGTTTTGATCATGTGGACTACTTTATTCTAAATCTCAACCGTGTCTATCTATCTAGCTTTGCAAGGATGATCAGTTGTGAGGTGCTGTACCCATTTCCATTATTTTTCAGCAATTCAGACAGAGAAGATCTCATTTTAAATGACAGATCTGCATAGGTGGGGAAGAAATGTTGATTTTTTGCTGTATATATTGAGGGAATCCATACTTATGAACTCCAACTTTTCAGGTGGATTTAAGACAAAAGCAAACAGTTTTCCCCACTCTACCCTGCATAACCAAGCCTCCCAAGAGACAAAACACTGAAATAGAAGTAAAATGCTAAGTACTTCACTCACCTCTTCTTCTAATTCTATTTTGGACTTTTTTATTATTCATCTCACATTTTATTATAAATAACTTGAAGATAGGGACACAGCCTGTGCAGTTCTCTCTAATCACTATCTAGCCCAGCACCCTACCCAATAAAGCACTGACAACATATTTCCTGGTAATTGTATTAGACAGTAAACCATCTCACCCATAAAACTCAGACGTTAGTAGTTTTAAAAATATATTCTTTAGGCATTTTCTGATATGAAAGAGAACTTGAGAATTAAAAGAAGCCTTGAAACTACTAAGTTATTGTCAACATTTTCTTTAACCATGTGAGCATCCTTCACCATAATTCCCACCACTAAACCGAAAATAGTTCCAAGCATTCTATGAGTCTCTGGAACTTCATAAGGGGAAACAAAAGAAAATATAAATATGACTCAATAGTATATACCATAGGACACGTACAGAAAAATTCATGTTCTCAGTAAGCCAATGAAATTTTGGAACGATTTATGCTTCCAGTTTGGTTAGATATTGATATTCAATACAATTTAAGTAGGACAATTAAATAGGTGTAATTTGAGTTGCAGACAGTTAAAAAAGCAAAATCAGATTCCTCTAAACTATGAATTTTGTACAATGAAACAATGGTAAATTAGTTCTTTATTCTAAAAGAACAATAAGTTTAATCTCCCTTTTGAAAAATAGGCCTCCTCATCATCCGATCTCTGGAACTGAAGAAAAAATGCAAGTTTTCACCCTATCTTTCAGTAGGTACATGTACACAGATCTGATAACGAGCTGAAGAGGCAGAAATGTAAAAAATTCATATGTGCTAGCAACATAAGAAAACCATTAAAGAGGAAGTACCTCAGGTACTTATGGGGTAGAATTTATGTTTTCCTGTTAACAAAATTTTTCACTGTTCCCAAGAGTCTGAATATAAACAAATATTCCTAATTCTTCCTGTTGATCTATCTAAATCCCACATACACTCTTTTCTATTGAAATTAAATGCACACCTGGCTTACATAGTTGCTGTTGTTAAGTGCCATTGAGTCAGATGTGACTCATAGCAACCCTACGCACCAAAGAACAAAGCACCACTGACCCTGCATCATGCACACAGTCTTTTTATGTTTGAGCCCATTGTAGCAGCCACTGTGTTTCTTCTCATTTTGAGTCGTGCCACCTCAGCAAAAAGAGGTCCCAGGGGCTTCACTCTGTTACCATCATTAAGGTCAACTCTTCTTTGAGGAGGCAACTATTCCCCAGTCATCTTTTTAATGTCTTCCAGCCTGGGGGGCTCATTTTCCAGCACTATATTTGACAGTGCTTCTCTGCTATTCATAGGGTTTTCAATGGTTAATTGTTGTTTTGGGAGTGGGCTGTCAGGTCCTTTCTCCCTAGTCTGTCTTAGTCTTGAAGCTCAGCTGAACCTTGTGCACCACAGGTGGCCCTGCTAGTATCCAAAATATCAATGGCATAGCTTTCAACATCACAGCAATACTCAAGTCCCCACAGCAGGACAAGCTGACATGTGTGGGTTGGTTTACATAGAATTCTTTAACTTGTTGCTTTCTCTTAGGGATTTCAGAAGTTTTAGAAGCGACACTCAGTGGTATTTAGAGGAAAAAATAAATCTTTCTGAGTAGGTTGGATTTTTAGGTTTATCATGTTAAAAATGTCTTTAATTTTCTAAAATTTAAAAGGTATTTTTCTAATCACGTTCTTCACAGAAAAAGTCTGAACACAAACCAAATGGTGAAGCAAGGCTTCAGCTTCAAGCTGCTTTTACTGACAGAGAGCAGATCCTGGTATCTTGTTGCTTAACTACACTGGAAGCTCTGGCATGCAGCCCAAAGGTGTCAGAGATCTGAAACCTGGAACATGTAAAACACAGCTCCCATGCTCAAACATACACATTTGCACATAGGTAGACCTCCATCTAGGAGACTGCCCCTGGCCTCTTTAGACACTGTAGAACTGGCCAGGAAGCCAGCTCCATGAACTGTGTACCTCTGTTCAGCTCTGGAGGATCCAGACTATAGCTTAGTCATTCTGAGAAATTTACATGACCAAACCCAGAAAGGAGAAGCTGGAGAGCTGAGGCCTCACAAATAGCCCATCTAAGCTCTTTTGTGGAGTGTTTCTGTTCCAGCTCCCTGAGGAATGCAAAGGCTCTCTTCAGGACAGAGTTGCTTTACCCACATATGTAAATTATTCATTATGCCTTGCTTTGGTATTTTTTGCTCTCCACATTCTCTGTCTACTCTCAGCTCTGTCATTACTAACTTCCCTCTAAGCTACCTCAGTTGCCTAGTACTTGGTTCACCTCACAAACTCAACAAAGAAACTGAATTCCTCGCTGTTGTTGTTAGGTGCCATCGAGTCAGTGTACAACAGGCGAAACAGTATTGTTACTGCTTCTCTCATATTCATAGGGTTTTCAATGGCAGATTGTTTTGAGGGAGTGGGTTGCTGGGTCCTTCTCCCAAGCCTACAGCACCTGGTGTTAGCTTCCAAGATCTGACAGGATCGGACACCACAGTGCTATGGCTGCAGGCACTGGATTCCTTAGCTAAATAAAATTGAATCAGATTTCTTTTCAACATCAAGGAGTAGGAAATGCTGCTTTGTAATTTATTTGCTATTCAGCCTTTTAGAAAGTGATTCCTTAAATTACTTTTTTGTTTACTTCCCAAACTTCCTCTGGTCATATATGCTAACATTGGGCTTTATACTCGCGTTGTTTTGAAAGCCTTAATTTCTGTAGTCAGTGCTTCCACATGAACAGCAGGGGGCAATAGCACACCAAAAATTGCAGTAATTGTCCCTGGCCCTGAGAAACACTGTTGAATCGCTGCATTGGGTCTGTGTATGAGCGATGATCTCAGCTCTTGGATGAAGTCTTTTGTGTTCTATTTTACAATGCACCGTTCAGTTTTCTATATGAGTTATGACTTACTCAGACACTATTTCACTGTGACAGCTTAGCTGAAGAAAAAGAAGGTGAAGAAGAAAAAATGGGGGCAAAGATAAAGCGAAAACTTAAATGTTCCCAAATGAAATACATAAAGATAAGGAAGGAGTAATCCTGCATATAGATATAAAGTTTGTCCCTTCTCTGTTCCCATCCTGAATACTGTTTATCTGGATTGCAGATTTAATTCACCTCTATTTCCTCCCTCACACATACACACATTTCATTCTCCTGCCTCTGCCATATACTTTTCTGTTAAAACATAGATTTTTTTTTATAAAAGAGAGAGAAAACTCCTTTAAGCCAAATATTTGACTTTTTCAAGAACTCAAAAAAATCTTTTATTTTCTAGTCTTTAATCAAGTTTCTGAGTAGAGAAGTTTAATGTTTTTGTGCATTGCAAACATGTCAAAATACATTCCATTGATGATTATGTTGCAATAAAATTCTTCCCCTGTAAACACACAGCTTCAGATAAATAGGTAAAAGCTATAATTGCAATCCACACGTGAAATGCTTGGAGGTAGAATACAAAATACAAACTGAAACCTCAGAGATCTGAAGACTATATTGAAGGATCACTGCAATAGCATGAGTTTGTTGTTGTTGTTGTTAGGTGCCGTCGAGTATGAGTTTAGAAAGGCTTTTATTAAGCCAACAGTGGGTATTCTTGTATGTCAGGGCCCTTTGCCCAAGTTGTTCTCTGTCAGGAGCAATCTTACCTCCTTTATCTAAATGATTCATTCCTTCACCTATATCAAGTGTTTGTGCAAAAATCACCTTCTTAGTGAGGCCTTCCCTGACCACCTAAAGAATATTCACTCTCTCTCTCTCCAGCATTTCCTATCCCTTCCTTGTTCCTTTATTTTCCTCCATAACACTCATTCATCATCATCAAATATGCTATTTATTGTTGTTGTTAGGTGCTGTTGAGTTGACTTGACTCATAGAGACCCTATTACAACAGAACAAAATACTCCCTGACACTATGCCATGCCCGGCACTAATCAGTGTTTCTCTGCTACTCATAGGGTTTTCAGTGGAAGATGGTTTTAGGGGTGGGCTGCCAGGTCACATTTTTACAGTGCTGGCGATCAAACCCAGGGCTTCAAAGAGCATAGAGCAGCTCTCTACTAACTGAGCTAAACCCCAGCCCATGCTATATATTACCTAAGTAAATATTAAGTATTGCGATAACTGAGACCAAGTATACCAGTTAACAGAGTCCTTAACCAGACTATTAAAAACAATGAAAAGTGGGTTGTTCCCAAAGGAAAACCAATTCTGCTATGTAAAAAAGACAAAGATACCTAAAGCAAGACAATTCAGAAAAGATTAGAACAAAAGAAAAAAATAATAAAAGAGAGATGATAGACAAAGATATCTCAAGAAAACTCGAAAAGAAGGAACTGAGATTTTTGAAATCCAGTAAAGAGGAATTCATACCAAAAATCATTACCAAGACCAAGACCATCATATAATGCTAAGGGCTATAATTCACAGTAAAAAATAAAATATTTACAAAAAAGTATACAGCAAATAACATAGCAGCTATTTTCATACACATAAATGACAAGATATTCAAAGAAAAAATGAAATACATAGATAATATCAAACTCTGGTACACTTCTCATAATCCAAGACAAAAAAATATCAAAGAGCACTTATGAAAATTGACTATAATTTACACATAAAAGTAGATATATTTGATAATGTACATTAAGAAAGCTAATACAAATAATATTCTCTATTAACAGCATGATATAACTAGAAATTTGTGACAATCCAAACAAAAGAAAACATTCTCACCTTGAAATTTTGAATTTTTCCTTTGTAGTTTGAATCAAAGGGAAATACAGACATTGAGAATTTCTACCAAAAAATAAAAACATAACATTAAAGTCTGCAAGATACAGCTGAAGAATGTTCAGAATGAAATTCAGAAATATAAATATTCATATCAATAAAAATTAGAAAATGAAATAAATGAAAAATTTAATTAATTAATTAAAATAAATTGGTGATATATTCAATTTCATCTGTTCTTAAATGACTATTCAGCTGTTCTCTAACAAAATTTAATTTTAAAAAGTCCATTCTCCCTCTAGGCTCCAGTGATTTGAGATACTACTTTTATCATACAGATAAATTGCCTTTATGCAATTAAATGAATAAAAGTTAGATATATGTAAGACTTACTTTTTTCCCACTTTGGATTTAATTATCTTTTTAATTAAGCAACCTACATTTGAAAACAATATGAAACAAACAGTTTAAATTTACATTTAGCATTTTTACTATTATTTGTAATATTATGGGAAAAGTAAATAATCATGTTAATATAATGAGGTGCTGTGCTTTTCAGCATGAGAGAAGAGATGCAACATAAAACCAAATAAGTAAAAATTCTATAGTCTTTCATTAGAATTCAAATATCATAAATGTGTGCTTTATTTTTATTTTTATTTTTAAAACTACGTATTTTCTAGATCTTGCATTAAAAAGGCTCTATTAAAAAGTAATAGCAAACCTTTTAGCCATGAACATTCCTATGTTATATGCTATTGTCTTCAAATACCATTTTCACTGAAAGCCATGAGGACTCCTTGGGAAGTGGAACAACAATGTAAAACGACACACAGATATGAAACAGGACTCTGATATGTCCAAAAGCAAGACATTTGAGGTTGTGTCAGATCTGAGTTTCAAAATGAATAATCACTGTGATTATATAAAAGTATAGAGATGGAAATAGAATCAATGCAAAGTTCCTAGAATCAATAGGAGATCAAGTATACTAGAAAGATATAAAGTTACATGTAAAAATCAATACTTTGTAGACAACAAGTAATAATAGGGAAAAATAAAAAAGATGATCCCATTTACACTACCAACACAAAAGAGAAATATCCTAGGAATAAATTTGACATGTAAAAATCCTATAAAATTTTTCTTAAATTTCCCTGAAAAACACAAAACTGGGACTTGAGTAAAAGGAAAATTCACCTCTGCTCTTCAACAGAAAAACACAACATCACAAATTGATGTCCATTTCTTTAAAATGTATTTAATGGAGTTAGATTCTACAGTTTATACAAAAAAAAAAAAAAAGCAAGAATACAAAAACAAAAGCAGTAATGAGGCAGGCCTAGACCAACCAAATATCAACATACCTTATACATTCTCTATAATTAAAGAAGTATATTTTAAGCAAATAAGTAGACTATCTAATACATTAGCCTGCAGTCATAGCCCTGTGGCATCCGATCCCATCAGATCTCGGAAGCTAAGCAGGGTCAGGCCTGGTTAGTACCTGGATGGGAGACCGCCTGGGAACACCAGAAGCTGTAGGCTTGGGAGGACCTGGCAACCCCCTCCCCAAAAAATCAATCTGCCATTGAAAACCCTATGCACGGCAGAGAAGCACTGACAATATAGTGTTTCCCCTGTTGTACAGAGGGTCGCTATGAGTCGGATACCGACTCGACGGCACCTAACAACAACAACAACAATCTAATACATTGAAAAAATAGAAAATATAGATATAGATATATATAGATATAGGCCCAAGGAAATTTACCTGCATGATAAAGTATTATCTCAAATCACTGGAGCCTAGGGCAAGAATGGACTTTTTAAAATTAAATGTTGTTAGAGAACAGCTGAATAGTCATTTGAAAGCAGATGAAATTGGATATAAGATCACCTAGGTAAAACTCCCGCCAAAACATTTCTTGGACTGAGGAAACAAATTGAAATATCCAAATTTAAGGATATTCTGAAAGACTACCCAGACTAGCCTAGACTTTTTTAAAACGTCAACTCCAGGAAAAACAACACACATAAAAAAGGCTAGGGAACTGTTTGAAAAGGAAAGTAACTGTTCTAACAAGGAAAGTCAAGATATTTGATAACTAACTTCAATATGTGATCCTTGTTTAACCCCATATTTACATTTTACCAAGAAACGACAAAGAAAAAAAAAAGACATTTTGGAGACAATTGAGAAAATTAAAACACATGAACTCTGTATTCCATTATAGCAATGTACGATCATTGTACTTTGATTCTGTGGAACAGTAGTCCCCAACAGGGGGTATTCTGCTCCATTCTAAGTATATACACATACAGTATATACACCTATGTACTTGGCAGTGTGTTGGCGACATTTTTGGTTGTCAGATTTAGGGGAGGAACGGTTGCTTCTATAGCACCTAGTGGGTAGAAGCCAGGGATGCAGCTAAACACTGTTTAGCACAGAATATGCCCGAAGACACACACTCCAAAACCATCCCACCCAAAACGTCAACAGCACAGGCAGGGGTCAAGAAAACCTGAGGCAGGAAAATCTTTTATTAGGGAATAAATACTGATACTAGGCAAAATCACATGAAATTGGCTTTTGCATGGGTCAAATACTGGTATTATTAAAAAGTGACAATGCTCACAACTAACTCTCAAATTTCTGCTCCTGTCCTTCTGGCCTCAGGCACCAGAGAAAGAGACGCTCTTCCCTCCGCGCTGAGGAGACCAGCCAAAAAGGCACCGTGGGAGGAGCCTGCGGGCGGTGCTGCGCGTGCGCAGGGGCGACCAGCCGCACCCACTGCGTGCTTCTCCCAAACTTACCAACAGCCTGGCTGACTACTCTGAAGCGTGCAGCTGCCCACAATGCAAAGGAAGAAAGACAGCGGCTTGAGTCGCTTCTTCCGCAATGAGAACGATGTGTTCTCAGTTGGAAGAGAACCCTGCTCCTTTGCGATCCGCCGAGAGCTGCAGTGAGCATCTTTGTCCTTTCGGACCGCCGGCGGAGATGAGCCTGACCAGCCCCCTTTGCAGGCTGCATTTAGCTGAGGTGCAGTCTGACACTAAGTGGATTCCGGCTTCCTGTGTCTGACAAGCCTAGGTTCGACAGCGCGTGGTGCCAGCGCAGCCCGGCACACGCGTTCCGCAGCGCACCTCGCCAGCAAGCGCACACCCAGGTAAAAACTTTAAATATCTTAAGATTTTTCTGCGTAGAATCTCTTTTTTGAGGAGTTTTGGCAGGTTTTTTATCTGTAAAGATCCAAACAGGAGACCAGAAGCTCTGTCCTGTACTCGTCTTTGTTGATTTTAACAATCGCGTAAAAATGAAAAAGCACACTCTTAGCTGCGGGCCTTAGAGACACATAAAGATTAAATTTTGAGGCAGATCATTCCCTTTGCCCAGCACGGAGGCGAGAGCGACAGTGAGCCCTCCACCGCTTCCCAGGTCTGACCTACTGAGGACCTAGGTTCTGTGATGATTGCGACCCACCAGGGGCTTCCATCTCTTGTATCCTGCGCTGGCCCCTCTGCTTCTCCTCCCAGAGAGGACTGGTTGACTGGTTCCTGGCAGTCATCAAAGCCAGCAAAATCCACCCCACCCCACCCCGCCCCGGACCAGCACCCACATCTTTCTTTTATTCTGAAATGGCAGTCGCTTCCCATCAGGGAACAAAAAACAAAGTCCCCACATTTTGAATAAATTAGTTTGGTGTAAAAGTAATGCAAGGTATCTCAAAGTGTTGTATTTTAATAGATTTTTCCCAATGATAATATGTCCATTATGGTAATTGGGAAAATACTGGAAAGCATATAGAAGAAAATAAAAATTCTCCATAATCCCATCTCACATAAAATAACTTAAAATGTGTATGAACTCTTTTAGTCCTTTTTTTCAGTGCATACTTGATAGGACAACTTACCGAAGAACTAACTAGATTTTTTTTTAAATATGTCTTTATAAACTTGTTGAAATATGCATAGAAAATAAGTACACAAATTATAAATGTAGTTCAACACACTTTCAGACTTACACAAACATACTCTGACATACACAACCTAGATCAAGAAATAAACTGTTAGAAGCATCCTTTATTCTCCTGTCCAGTCAGAAACAACTTCTCCCCAAATGTAGCCATTCCATTATCTTATCCTTAGATGTCCTTAGGTACATTGTCAGTTCTTTACATGAAATAAATTATTCAGTAACTATTCTACAGTATTTGATTTCTTTTACTCCATATTATATTTGAGTTCATGCCTGTTGTTGCATGTACAGGTCTTTTTAAATTTTTTATTTTGTGTTTGTGCTTCATGGCATTCAGTTGTTTAAATATACACTGTCCTTTATACTGGGGCTGGGATTTAGCACAATTGGCAGAGCGCCCACTCTGCAGTCTCTGAGGTACCAGGTTCAATTCCCAGCACCACAAAAATGGGAGAAGGATGTGGCAATCCACTCCCAAGGCAATCCCAAAACAATCAGCCATTGAAAACCCTATAGGGGTCACTATGAGTCAGATACAACTTGAAGGCATCTAGCAACAACAACAATCCTTTATACTATTATATTTCATTAATGACAGCTTTGTTGAGATATAATTCACATGTTATCCATTTAAAGTATACAATTCAATTTAGGCTTTTTATTTATTTATTTATTTATTTTTCTTTTTGCAGTACTTTGGGGTTGAACCCAAGGCTTAAACATGCCTCCTGCAAGCAGTCCTCCCCTGAGCCACAATCCCAGCCCATTTTTACTTTATATTTTAAGTCAGGGTCTTGCTAAGTTATACAGGCTGCCTCTGGCCTAGAACATGCAATCTTCCTGCCTCTGCCTCCCAAGTTGCTGCAATTATAGGTGTGAGCCACCACACCTGGCTCAATTTGGGTTTTTTAAGGTATATTCACAGGTATATGCAACCATTACCACAGCACCAAGTTTTAGAACATTTTCCTCACCTGTAAAGCAGCTCCATGCCTTTTAGCTGTCACTCCCCAAAGCTGCCTCCCTATCCCTTCCAGCCCCCAAAACCACTAATCTTTCTGTTTCTGTGTTGGTGGTGGTTGTTAGGTACTGACAGATTTGCCTATTCTGAACATTTCACAAAAATTGAACCATATGATAAGAAGGTCTGTGACTTGCCCCTCATACTGATATTGGACATTCAGGTTACTTCCAGGTTTGAGGTTATTACCGAGTAATACTTATATGAACATTGTTCTGCATCTCTGTTTGCCCACATTTCTATTGAGATGTATACCTAAAAGTGGAATAGCTCAGACACAGTATGTGCTTATGGGTCAGCTATATTTACAGTACAGTGTAGAGGCATATTCCAAATTATAATGCCATTAGATGCTCTGTATCTTCACCAACATTCTATAGTTCTATGGTTTTCATTTCTGCTCCTTTAATTACTAATGATAAAGAACATCTTTCAAATGATTTTTGTCCACCTGGATATCCTCTTTAGTAAGAGGCTTTTAGTTATTTCTATTGAATTATTAGTCATTTTATTCTCAATTTTACACTTAATTTATATATTCTAGGTGCTACAAGGGCTGGGATTTAGCTCAGTTGATAGAGTGCTGCACTGCAGTCTCTGAGGTCCTGAGTTCAATTCCCAGCACCACAAAAATGGGAGAAGGGCCTGGCAATCCATTCCCAAGGCAATCCCGAAACAGTCAGCCATTGAAAACCCTATGAGGGTCGCTGAGTCGGATACTGACTCCACGGCACCTAACAACAACAAAGGTGCTACAAACGTACTTATTTTCCTAATCTATAGCTTGCATTTTAACTATTTCATTGTTAGGTTTTGGTAAATTTAAGTTTTTAATCGTTTTTTAATGGCTATCACCACTGTTAACCTATAAAGAATCACTGCCTACCTCCAAGGTCACAAGGACATTCTCTTATGTTATCATCTTGACCTTGTGTTTTTTTCTTTGACTGTTTATATATACTACCTAGAATTGATTTTGGAGTATGACGTGAAGTGAGAATTGATTTTTTTTCTTCCATTTGGCTATCCAGTTGACCTAAATCTTTCTTGAAAACAACAAGCTGTTTCTCACTGCTCTACAGTATCACCTTTGTCATAAATCAAAAGAAATAAATTTACAGATGTTGGAATCAGTAGACAAAGAATATAAAATAACTGTGGCAGATAGTTAAAAGATTTTATTAGGGTAAATATAGTAAGGGGAGACATCGGGAATTTCAGGAGAAATAAAAATAATATGAAAAGAATGAAATAGAAATCCTAGAACTAAAAAATATATCAACTGAAATTATTTGATGAGATTATCAGTAGATTGGACACACAGCACATACCAGTAAACTTGAAGACAAGTCAATAGAAGCCATCCAAATTTAAAGTGTACTGAGGAAAAAAAACACCTTTTAAAAAAATAAATAAACAAGGCATCACTGATTTGTGAAATACTGTTTGGAAGTCTAGCACACATGAAATTATTCTCCCAAAAGGCAAAGAGAGAGAAAATAAGACAGAAAAATACTTGAAGAAATATTAATAAAATTTCTCCAAATCTGGGCCAGAGATGTGGCTAAGTTGTAGAGCATGCACATATGTAGTGGGTGAAGACCTTGTGTTCAATCCCTAGCACCAAAAAGAAAAGACAAAAAAAAAAAAAAAATCTTTCCAACTTTGATCAAATATATTTTACACAGAACATGTACTTATTTTCAGTGGGTAATTGATCCCAACAACCAAGTTTGCCATTAGTGGAATTTAGAAGTTAGCATAAATAACTTTGTAAAGTTTTATATCTGCATGAATGAGCAGTAGAGCATTTTAAAGTTATACAGAAAGTGGAAAAATACCTCGTTTGTTGGAACTGTCCTGAGCCTGGCTATGCTTTTAACATAAATTCTGTCTACCCACTAAAGGCCTTTAGCACCACCCAAACCTTGGTAATGTCAAAATGTGCTCACAATTTTTAGAACATCCTCTCAGTGCACAACATGGTCTCACATGATCTGCAGCCGCCTCCTTATCCCATGTCCTTCCTAAACTCATCTTCCAGTGCTCCCACATCTCACCCATATGCTTCTCCAACTGAAGGCCTTGGGATTTGTTTTTTCCTCTTCCAGAGTGCTCCTCCCCCAAATATCCTCTGGCTTATTGTTTTTCTCTTCCTCAGGTCTTTGTTCAAATGTCATTTTCTCAGTGAGACCTATAGATTAAACAAAACAAACCTGCATATCCTCTCCCCATCTGTATTCAGTTTGCTAGGGCTGCCATAACTAATGTACAGACTGAGTGAGTTAAACAAGAGAAATTCATTTCTCATGTGGAGGCTAAAAGTCTAAGATCAAGGTGTCAGTCGATTTGATTTCTCCTGAGGTTCTTCCTCTGTGCTTGAGCACCCCTCTTATCTCTTTGTATGTCCCACTTTCCTCTTGGTGAGGACAACAGTTAGGTTAGATTAGCACCTACCCTAAGGGGCCTCATCTTAACTTAATCATCTCCTCAAAAGCTTTATCTCCAAATGCACTTAAATTAAGAAACACTGAGAGTTAGGGCTTTGACATTTGAATTTGTGGAGGGGACATAATTCAGCCCATAACACCATGTCTAAACAATTTTTTATCTATAGCCTTTATTTTAAATACAATTTATTTTTGTTATTTAATTTGCATATGGTCTCACCTTCTGTCCCACTAGAATATAAGTTCTGTTTGGGAGAGATTTTAATAAATTTTGTTTGCAGTAGATCTTTAGAAATTCAAATGAGTTAAAAAAAATTATAATTATTAACATTCTTACTCAGGGCTAGCATGTGATCAGCCTTAATATCTTCCTAATAACCTCTTATATCTTTTGGTCATATTTGAGTCATGTTTGGTCATATTGGAGTCATATCATTTTTAACTCATATTTGAGTTTCTTAGCAAAAATAATTATAGCAGTAAAAGATCTAACTTTTTACCAAGAGGAATAAGAAAAGATATGCTTGTTTCCAAAGCAACAGAATGCTTTACATGATTAAGTACACTGGGCACTCTGCCATATTACATTGGAGTATCCATCCAAATTGCCGAGTACTCTCTCAAACAGAAAAAAATACTTAGAGCCAACATCATAAGGAAGTTTGCCTATTCAATTATAAGCTAATGTGTACCACTTCTTTTTATTCTTTAGGTGGTCAGGTTCGGGATGGACTATGAACTTTCAAAAAGAAAAAAGATGGAAATCACCAACTACACTGCCAACTGAATGTTTGTTTGTAGCATGTACAGAGTCAAGGAAAATTATATTTCCCACATTATATAATCTACCAGTACTAGAGAAGGACATGGCAGTCCACCCCAGAAGTAATCCCAAAACAATAAGCCATTGAAAACCCTATGAGGATCCCTATGAGTTGGACACAACTCGACAGCATCTAACAGCAACAACATAATCTACCAGCAACCTCCTTACCTACTGTTTTAATCTAGGCTATTCTTGAAAGCAGAGCCTGAGACCAAAGCAGATACATTCTGTTTGCGAATCTGATCCAGGGAACAGGAATAAAAGATAGACGAGTAAATGGGGGAAAAGGAAAAAAAAAAAAAAACAAGTGAAATGAGGGAGCATTATCAAGTGGTTCACTCTTGCTAATGATTATATAATGGAGAAGCTTCTCAAGATTCTTACTAAATTTTGTCTCAGAATGTCTGCTGAAGGACAAAAAAGAAACTTTCTAGTTTTGTGAGACAGGGTCTCACTATGTAGCTCAAGCTGTCCTGGAACTTGTTATATAGCCCAAACCGAAATTGTTTATCTATCAGCAGCCATCTCCTTCGTGTTGAAGGCTGTACCCCTGGGATATTAACTCCCCATTCCCACAGAGTTGCAAGAAAACCTGTCTAGTGCCACACCCCCACACATTGCTATATCAGAGAAACCTTGAGACAGGAGGCTGGATTCTTAATGCATGTTGGAAGTGAGGCACTGTCAGCACAGAGTAGGGTAAAACCTAGAACTGTTCACCAGAGCATGGATGGAATCAGAGGTTGAAAGGATATAATACAGTACACAAGAGGCATCCTTAAGCCTGCATAATATACTACTAGACATGTCTAAATCTATCTCCTTCCTTCTTTCTATAACCAAAATTCAAGGCCCAGAACAGGATTGGCAGAAAGGTTACATAGGAAGGTTAAATGTATTAGAAGGTTTATGTTTATAAGTTTTAACCTTGTTGTTGTTAACTGCTGTCAAGTCAGTTTATGTACAACAGGCAAAACACTATTGTCAGTGCTTCTCTTCTATTCATATAGAGTTTTCAATAGCTGATTTTTTGGGGGAGTGGGCTGCTGAGTCCTCTCAAATTTTAATCTTGAGTTATATTTATTTATAAGAAAGAGAAAATGGCAACGGAACTTGGAATTAAAAATAACCTATTCTACTTGGAAAATTTGACCATTGAGAAGAGCGATGAGTTACCTTCTAATCTCATGTAATCTCAGAACTAATTGTGAATTGTTTGGGAACAAATGAAGAAATTTCTTGTGTCACCATGAGCTTTATAAGTCAATGTCATTAAACTTTTCCTAGCATACTATTTCCTGCTGTCATGTAACACTAATGATACAAAGCTTACAACTAACGAAGAGAAACTGGTAGAAACAGAAGAAGAAAAATAGTGGGATAATTTCCATCACATGAAGGGCTGGCATTAATATTGTTTGGAATGTAGGGTAACTGCATGATTTGACTTGGCATTCTTCTGTGAGGGTTATCTTACCAGAAATAGTCATGCCATCATCATCCTCTTATTTGATCTGGAATTGCTATTAATAGAACAAAACTTTTCAGTTATTCAATGCAATATATACTGAGCTCCTATTAAGTACTATACATTGTCAGTACATACATATGGAGAAGACATAACATAAAACATTACATCCAAAAGTTTCAAAATATATGTTCTTTTAGGGTCCACCCCAAAATATTTACCCAAACTTGCCATAAGATGGATCACACATCAAGTTGCAACAAATTTCAGAAGATTAAAATCATATTTAGTATGAATTAAACCAAAAATCAGTTACATAAAGGTAAAAAAAGTTTTCCAAATGCTTGTAATTTAAAGAGCATACACCTAATGACCCATGAGCCAAATAATAAATCACACTGGAACTTAGAAAATATTTGGAAATGAATTCTAATGAAGAAACAATGGACCAAAACTAATGGAATGCTATGAAAGAAAATGCTTGTGGGAAATTTATAGCTTTACAATATATTAGAAATTTTATGAAAAGGTTGTCTATCACTTTAAAAAGCCAGGGGAAGAAGTTGTTAGAAGCAGCTTTTCAGACATTAGACACCTGGCAGCAAAGAACTGATCCCTGAGGGAGGAAATGAAGTGAGACCTACAATGGCGTCCTTTCTGCAGATAGCCCGCATCCTGCTGCAGAAGGAAGAGCATGAGCAGAACAGTCTGGAGGAGTTCAGGGAAAAAAAAACTGAGGTTGAAACTGAGATAGCTTGAACTTTCAGAGTATCAGCAAGGAAAAACATGGGAAATCTACCTAGAGATCTCTTTGTGCCCTGTGCTGAACAATTAAGCTTAACAATTCTCAACACTAGCATAGATTGGGAAGCATTTCATTGCCATCCAGCTATAACTGAGAGTCCTCAATGAGAAGAGACGTTCACTAAAGACCAGAGCTTCAAACCCACAAAAATTTGTTCAGGTTTGGGTGCAGGTTGAATATGTTAAATTTAGAAGGTTTGTGTTTGGTTCAGGTTCAGGTTTAAAATTCTAATCATATGTGCACAAAGATAACTTTTTTTTTAATTTTAAAAAAATTTTTAAATAGCTAATGATACCAAATACATATATATATATGTATGATACCAAATATATATATATGTATGCATGTATGTGTGTGTATATATATATGTGTGTATGTGTGTGTGTATACACACACACACACACACACAAACACACACACGCACGCCTGCAGTGGTAGCCCTGTGGCATCCA